>JAEOAE010002028.1:0-15294 GCA_036365155.1 Meriones psammophilus
ACATTAACCCTATCCCTAACCCTAATCCCTAACCCTAACCCTAACTGTAACACTAACCCCTAACCTTGACCCTAACACTAACCCTGCCCTAACCCTAACCCTAACCTGAACTCTAACCCTAACTTGTTCCTAACAGGAACAAGTTTCCAATGAAAGAAGATAAGCGCAAAGCACTACTTTGTAAACTAAATCACATGTGTGTCGCTAGCACAATTAGGAATACAGGAAACCTGAAAAGCGATATAACGCACTGTACAGCACAGGAAAATGTTTCCAAAGAAAGAACAGAAAAGCAAAGCCCTACTGTTAAAAGGAATCACATGTGTGTCGCTCTCTCAAGTAGGAATACAGGAAAACTAAAAATACTATCTCGCACTGTATGGCACAGAAACAAGTTTCCATCGAAAGAACAGAAATGCAAAGCACAACTTTGTAAACTAATTCACATACGTGTCGCCCGTTCAATTATTATAACAGGAAAACTGAAAAGTGATATATCGCACTGTACAGCACAGGAACAAGTTTCCGAAAAAAAGAACAGAAAAGCAAAGCACTACTTTCTAAACAGAATCACATGTGTGTCGCTTGCACAATTTGGAATACAGGAAAACGAAAAAGTGTTATCTCGCACTGTACAGCACAGAAACAAGTTTCCATCGAAAGAACAGAAGCATAAAGCACAACTTCATAAACTAATTCACATACTTGTCTCTTGTTCAATTATTATAACAGGAAAACTGAAAAGTGATATAATGCACTGTACAGCACAGAAAAATGTTTGCAACAGAAGAACAGAAATGCAAATCACTACTTTGTAAACTAAATCACATGTGTGTCGCTCGCACAATTAGGAAGACAGGAAACTGAAAAGTGATATATCGCAGTGTATGGCACAGAAACAAGTTTCCAACAGAAGAACAGAAACACAAAGCACTACTTTGAAAACTAAATCACATGTGGGTCACTCGCTAAATTAGGAATACAGGAAAACTGAAAAGTGATATATCACACTGTACAGCACAGGAACAATTTTCAAACAAAAGAACAGAAAAGCAAAGCACTACTTTTAAATGGCATCACATTAGTGTTGCTCGCTCAATTAGGAATACAAGAAAACTGAAAAGTGATATATCGAATTGTAGGGCACAGAAACAAATTTTCATCGAAAGATCAGATGCGCAAAGCACAAATTTGTAAACTAATTCACATTTATGTCGCCAGTTCAATTATTATAACAGGAAAACTGAAAAGGGATATAACCCTAACCTAACCTTAACCCTAACCCTGACCCTAACCTAAACCCCTATCCCTAACCCTAACCTCTAACACTAACCCTAACCCTAACCCCTAAGCCTAACCCTAACCCTAACCCTATCCTAACCCTAAACCTAACCCTAACCCTAACCCCCTACCCCTAACCCTAACCGTAAACCTAACCCCTAACCCAACCCTAACCCTAACCCTAACCCTAACCTAACCCTAACCCTAACCCCTAACGCTAACCCTTACTTGTTCCTAACAGGAACAAGTTTCCAACGAAAAAGAACATAAAGCAAAGCACTACTTTGTAAACTAAATCACATGTGTGACGCTTGCTCAATTAGGAATACAGGAAAACTGAAAAGTGATACATCGCACTGTATAGCACAGGTACAAGTTTCCAACGAAAGAACAGAAAAGCAATGCACTACTTTTAAACGGAATCACATGGGTTTTGCTTACTCAATTAGGAATACAGGATAACTGAAAAGTGTTATCTCACACTGTATGGCACAGAAACAAGTTTTCATCGAAAGAATATAAAAGCAAAGCACAAATTTGTAAACTAATTCACATACGTGTCACCAGTTCAATTATTATAACAGGAAAAACTGAAAAGTGATATAACAAACGGTACAGCACAGGAACAAGATTCCCACAGAAGTACAGAAACGCAAACCACTACTTTGTAAACTAAATCACATGTGTGTCGCTTGCTCAATTAGCAATACAGGAAAACTGAAAAGTGATATATTGAACGGCAAAGAAACAAGTTTTCATCGAAAGAACAGAAACACAAAGGACAACATTGTAAACTAATTCACATATGTGTCGCCTTTCAATTATTATAACAGGAAAACTGAAAAGAGATATATAACCCTATCCCTAACCCTATCCCTAACCTACCTAACCCTAAAACAAACCTAAACCACCTAACCCTAACCCCCTAACCCTAACCCTAACCCTAACTAACCTAACCCTAACCCTGTTAACAACTTGTTCCTACAAAGCACTACTTTGTAAACTAAATCACATGTGTGTCGCTCGCTCACTTAGGAATACAGGAAAACTGAAAAGTGTTATCTCGCACTGTACTGCACAGAAACAAGTTTCCATCAAAAGAACAGAATCGCAAAGCACAACTTTCTAAATTAATTCACTTAACTCTCACCTGTTCAATTATTATAACAGGAAAACTGAAAAGTGATATAACCCTAATCCAAATCCTAAACCTAACCCCCTAAACCTATCCGTAACCCTAACCCTAACCCTAACCCCTAACCTAACTCTAACGCTAACCCTAACCCTAACCCTAGACTAACCCTAACCCTAACTTGTTCCTAACAGGAACAAGTTTCCAACAAAAGAACAAATCGCAAAGCACTACTTTGTAAACTAAATCACATGTGTGTCGCTCGCTCAATTAAGAATACAGGAAAACTGAAAAGTAATATAGTGCACTCTACATCACAGGAACAAGTTTCCAACAGAAGAACAGAAACGCAAACCACTACTTTGTAAACTAAATCACATGTGTGTCGCTCGCTCAATTAGGAATACAGGAAAACTGAAAAGTGTTATCTCGCACTCTATGGCACAGAAACAAGTTTACATCAAACGAACAGAAACACAAAGCACAATTTCATAAACTAATTCACATATGTGTCTCCCGTTCAATTATTATAACAAAAAAACTGAAAAGTGATATATCGCACTGTACAGCACAGAGACAAGTTTGCAACAAAAGAACATAAAGGCAAACCACTACTTTGTAACCTAAATCACATGTGTTTCGTTCGCTCAATTAGGAATACAGGAAAACTTAAGAGTGTTATCTCACACTGTAGAGCACAGAAACAAGTTTTCTTCGAAAGAACAGAAACACAAAGCACAACTTTGTAAACTAATTCAAATACGTGTCGCCTGTGCAATTATTGTAACAGGGAAACTGAAAAATGATATAACCCTAACCCTAACCCTAACCCTAACCCCTTAACCTAACCCTAACCCCTAACCCTAACCCTAATCATCTAACCCTAAATTTAACCCTAACCTAAACATAACCATAACCCTAACCCTACCCTAACCCTAAACCTAAACCTAACCCTAACCCTAACACTAACCTAACCCTAAATTGTTCCTAACAGGAACAAGTTTCCAACAAAAGAACATAAGCATAAAGCACTCCTTTGTAAACTAAATCACCTGTGTGTCACTCGCTCAGGGAGGAATACAAGAAAACTGAAAAGTGATATATCTAACTGTATGGCAAAGAAACAAGTTTTCATCGAAAGAACAGAAACGCAAAGCACAACTTTGTAAACTAATTCACATACCTGTTGCCTGTTCAATTATTATAACAGGAAAACTGAAAAGTGATATAACCCTAACCCTAACCCTAACCTAATCCTAACACCCTAACCCTAACCCTAACCCTAACCCCTGACCACTAAACCCTAACACTAACCCTAACTGTAACAATAACCCCTAAGCCTAACCCCTAAACCTAACCCTAACCCTAACCCTAACCCTAACCCTAACACCTAACCTTAACCCTAACCCTATCCCTAACCCTAAACCTAACCCTAAACGTAACCGTAAATTTTTCCTAACAGGAACAAGTTTTCAACAAAAGAACATAAATCACACATGTGTTTCTGGCTCAATTAGGAATACAGGAAAACTGAAAAGTGATATATCGCACTGTACTGCAGAGAAACAAGTTTCCAACTGAAGAACAGAAACGCAAAGCTCTACTTTGTAAACTAAATCAAATGTGTGTGGCTCGCTCAATTAGGAATACATGAAAAGTGAAAAGTGATATACCGCACTCTACAACACAGGAACAAGTTTCCAACAAAAGAACAGGAAAGCAAAGCACTACTTTGTAAAGGGAATCACATGTGTGTCGCTCGCTCAATTAGGAATACAGGAAAACTGAAAAGTGTTATCTCACACTGTATGGCACAGAAACAAGTTTCCATCGAAAGAACAGAAACGCAAAGCACAACTTTGTAAACTAATTCACATAAGTGTCACCCGATCAATTATTATAACAGAAAAACTGAAAAGTGATATATCGCACTGTACAGCACAGAAACAAGTTTCCAACTGAAGAACAGAAACGCAAAGCTCTACTTTGTAAACTAAATCACATGTGTGTGCCTCGCTCAATTAGGAATACGGGAAAACTGAAAAGTGATATACCGTACTCTACAGCACAGGACCAAGTCTCCAACGAAAGAACAGAAAAGCAAAGCACTACATTGTAAATTAAATCACATGTGTGTTGCTTGCTCAAATAGGAATACAGGAAAACTGCAAAGTGATATATCGCACTGTACAGCACAGGAACAAGTTTCCAACAAAAGAACAGAAACGCAAAGCACAACTTTGTAAACTAATTCACATATGTGTCACCTGTTCAATTATTATAACAGGAAAACTGAAAAGTGATATATCGCACTGTACAGCACAGAAACAAGTTTCCAATTGAAGAACAGAAACGCAAAGCTCTACTTTGTAAACTAAATCACATGTGTGTGCCTCGCTCAGTTAGGAATACAGGAAAACTGAAAAGTGATATACCTCACTCTACAGCACAGGACCAAGTCTCCAACGAAAAAAGAACAGAAAAGCAAAGCACTACATTGTAAACTAAATCACATGTGTGTTGCTTGCTCAATTAGGAATACAGGAAAACTGAAAAGTGATATATTGAACGGCAAAGAATCAAGTTTTCATCAAAAGAACAGAAACACAAAGGACAACATTGTAAACTAATTCACATATGTGTGTCGCCTTTCAATTATTGTAACAGGAAAACTGAAAAGTGATATAACCCTAACGGTATCCCTAACCCTAACCCTAACCCTACCATAACCCTAACACAAACCCCTAACCTAAACCTATCCCTAATCCTAACCCTAACCCTAACCTAACCTAACCCTAACCCTAACCCTAACTTGTTCCTACAAAGCACTACTTTGTAAACTAAATCACATGTGTGTCGCTCGCTCACTTAGGAATACGGGAAAACTGAAAAGTGTTATCTCGCACTGTACTGCACAGAAACAAGTTTCCATCAAAAGAACAGAATTGCAAAGCACAACTTTCTAAATTAATTCACTTAACTGTCACCTGTTCAATTATTATAACAGGAAAACTGAAAAGTGATATAACCTTAATCCAAACCCTAACCCTAACCCTAAACCTAACCGTAACCTAACCTAATCCTAACCCCTAACCCTAACTCTAAACCTAAGACTAACCCTAACCTAGCCTAACCCTAAACCTGTTAGGAACAAGTTTCCAACAAAGAACATAATCGTAAAGCACTACTTTGTAAACTAAATCACTTTGTAAACTACTTTGTAAACTAAATCTTGTGTGTCGCTCACTCAATTAAGAATACAGGAAAACTGAAAAGTAATATAGCGCACTATACATCATAGGAACAATTTTCCAACAAAAGAACAGGAAAGCAAAGCACTACTTTGTAAAGGGAATCACATGTGTGTCGCTCGCTCAATTAGGAATACAGGAAAACTGAAAAGTGTTATCTCGCACTCTATGGCACAGAAACAAGTTTACATCGAAAGAACAGAAAAGCAAAGCACAACTTCATAAACTAATTCACATATGTGTCGCCCGTTCAATTATTATAACAAGAAAACTGAAAAGTGATATATCGCACTGTACAGCACAGAGACAAGTTTGCAACAGAAGAACAGAAAGGCAAACCACTACTTTGTAAACTAAATCACATGTGTGTGTTCGATTTGGAATACAGGAAAACAGAAAAGTGTTATCTCGCTCAATTAGGAATACAGGAAAACTGCAAACTTGTGATATACAAGAAAACTGAAAAGACATATATGGCACTGTACAGCACAGAAACAAGTTTCCACAGAAAGAACTACATTGTAAACTAAATCAAAGCAGGAATGAAGAACGTCATAAAGTGACACAGAAACAATTCAGAAATGCAAAGAACATACTTTCTCTTGTTTAATTATTATAACAAGAAAACTGAAAAGTGACATATATGGCACTGTACAGGACAGAAACATTTTTCAACAGAAGAAGAGAAAGGCAAACAACTACTTTGTAAACTAAATCACATGTGTGTTGCTCGCTCAATTAGGAATACATGAAAACTGAGAAGTGATATATCGAACTGTACAGCAAAGAAACAAGTTTTCATCGAAAGAACAGAAATGCAAAGCACAACTTTGTAAACTAATTCACATACGTGTTGCCAGTTCAATTATTTTAACAGGAAAACTGAAAAGTGATAGAACCCTAACCCTAACCATATCCATAACCCTAATGCCCTAACCCTAACCCTAACCCTAACCCTAGCCCATAACCTAACCCTAACCCTAACCCTAAACCTGACAATACCCTAACCCTAACACTATCCCAATCCCTAAACCTAACTTATTCCTAACAGGAACAAGTTTCCAACGAAAGAACATAAACGCAAAGCACTACTTTGTAAACTAAATCAAATGTGTGTCACTCGCTCAGTTAAGAATACAGGAAAACAGAAAAGATATATATCTCCCAGTACAGCACAGGAACAAGTTTCGAATGAAAGAATAGAAAAGCAAAGCACTACTTTGTAAACAGAATCACTTGAGTTTCGCTCGCTCAATTAGGAATACATGAAAACTGAAAAGTGATATAACCCTAACACTAACCCTAACCCTAACCCTAACTTGTCCTAACAGGAACAAGTTTCCAAGAAAAGAACAGAAACGCAAAGCATTACATTCTAAACTAAATCACAAGTGTGTCGCTCGCTCATTTAGAAATACAGGAAAACTGAAATGTGATATATCGCACTATACAGCAAAGGAACAAGTTTCCAATGAAAAAACAGAAGCGGAATGCACTATTTCTAAACTAAATCACATGTGTGTCGTTCGCTCAATTAGGAATACAGGAAAAGTGCAAAGTGATATATCGCACTTTACAGCACAGGAACAAGTTTCCAACGGAAGAACAGAAAAGCAAAGCACTACTTTGTAAACTAAATCACATGTGTGTCGCTAGCTCAATTAGGAATACAGGAAAAATGAAAAGTGATATATCGCACTTTACAGCACAGGAACAAGTTTCCAACGAAAGAACAGAAAAGCAAAGCATTATTTTTTAAAGAGAATCACGTGGGTGTGGCTCACTCAATTTGGAATACAGGAAAACTGAAAAGTGTTATCTCCCACTGCACAGCACAGAAACAACTTTCCATCGAAAGAACAGAAACGCAAAGCACAACTTTATAAACTGATTCACATATGTGTCACCTGTTCAATCGTTATAACAGGAAAACTGAAAAGTGATATAATGCACTGTACAGCACAGGAACAAGTTTTGAACGAAAGAAGTGAAAAGCAAATCACTACTTTGTAAACTAAATCACATGTGTGTCACTCGCTCAATTATGAATATAGGAAAACTGAGAATTGATATATCACATTGTACAGCACCGGAACAAGTTTCCAACAAAATAACAGAAACGCAAAGCACAACTTTGCAAACTAATTCACATACATGTCACCTGTTCAATTATTATAACAGGAAAACTGAAAAGTGATATAACCCTAACATTAACCCTAACCCCCTAACACTAACCCTATCCCTAACCCCAACCCTAACCCTAACCCTACCCTAACCCTAACCCTAACCCTAACCCTAACCTAACATTCAACCTAACCCTAAATCGTTCCTATCAGGAACAAGTTTCCAACGAAAGAACATAAATGCAAAGCACTACTTTTTAAACTAAATCACACGTGTGTCACTCGCTCAGTTAAGAATACAGGAAAACAGAAAAGATATATATCTCCCAGTACAGCACAGGAACAAGTTTCGAACGAAAGAATAGAAAAGCAAAGCACTACTTTGTAAACTGAATCACATGTGTGTCGCTCACTCAATTAGGAATACAAGAAAACTGAAAAGTTATATATTGAACTGTTCGGCAAAGAAACAAGTTTTCATCGAAAGAACAGAAACACAAAGCACAACTTTGTAACGTAATTCACATATGTGTCATGTGTTCAATTATTATAACAGAAAAACTGAAAAGTGATATAACCCTAACACTAACTCTAACATTAACCCTTACCCTAACCCGCTAAACCTAACCCTAACCCTAACCCCCTAATCGTAAACTTAACCCTAACCGTAAAACTACCCTAACCCTAACCCTACCCCTAACCCCCTAACCCTAACCCTAACCCCAACCCTACCCTAACCCTAACCCTAACCCTAACTCCTAACAGGAACAAGTTTCCAACGAAAGAACATAAACGCAAAGCATTACTTTGTAAACTAAATCACATGTGTGTTACTCGCTCTAATTAGGAATACAGGAAAACTGAAAAGCGATATATCAAAATGTAAGGCAAAGAAGCAAGTTTACATCGAAAGAACAGAAACACAATGCACAACTTTGAAACTAATTCACATACCCTTCACCTGTTCAATTATTATAACAGGAAAACTGAAAAGTGATATAACCCTAACCCTAACCCTAACCCTAAACTCAACCTAACCTTCAACCTAACCCTAACTTGTTCCTAACAGGAACAAGTTCCCAACAAAAGAACATAAATGCAAAGCACTACTTTGTAAACTAAATCACATGTGTGTCACTCGCTCAGTTAAGAATACAGGAAAACAGAAAAGTTATATATCGCACTGTACAGCACAGGAACAAGTTTCGAATGAAAGAACAGAAAAGCAAAGCACTACTTTGTAAACTGAATCACATGTGTGTCGCTCGCTCAATTAGGAATACAGGTAAACTGAAAAGAGATATATCGAACTGTTCGGCATAAAACAAGTTTTTTGGAAACAAAATCACATTGGTGTCATCCGTTCAATTAGGAATACAGGAAAACTGAAAAGTGATATTTCGCACTGTACCTCACAGAAACAAGTTTCCAATGAAAGTACAGAAATTTAAATCACAACTTTGTAATCTAAGTAAGATGTTTATAGCCCTCTTAATTAGGAATATAGGAAAAAAATGAAACGTGATATCTCCTTCTTTAGAGCACAGAAAGAAGTTTCCAATAAAAGAATAGAAACGAAAAGCACAACTTTGGAAACTAAATCACATTTGTCACCGAAATTAAATCAGGAAGACTGAAAAGTGATATGAAACAAGTTTCCCCCAATAGAATAGAAAGGAAAGTCACAACTTTGTAAACTAAATACAGCTAAATTAGGAATACAGGAAAACTGAAAAGTGATATCTCCCATTTTAGAACACAGAAAGAAGTTTCCAATGAAAGCACAGAAACACAAACCACAACTTTGGAAAATAAATCACATGTGTGTGGCCAGTTCCATTAGGAATACAGAAAAACTGAAAAGTGATATCTCCCACTTTAGAGCACAGAAAGAAGTTTCCAATGAAAGAACATAAACACAAAACAGAGCTTTGGAAAATAAATCACATCTGTGTCATCCGTTCAATTAGGATTACAGGAAAACTGAAAAATGATATCTCACACTGTACCTCACAGAAGCAAGTTTCCAATGAAAGAACAGAAATGTAAAGCACAACTTTGTAATCTAAGTAAGATGTGTATAGCCCTTTCAATTAGGAATACAGGACAACTGAAAAGTGATATCTCCCACTTTAGAACACAGAAAGAAGTTTCCAATAAAAGAACAGAAACGAAAAGCACAACTTTGGAAACTAAATCACATGTGTGTCACCCGTTGAATTAGGAATAGAGGAAAACTGAAAAGTGATATTTCCCCCTGTAGTGCACAGAAACATGTTTCCAATGAAAGAAAAGAAATATAAAGCACAACTTTGCAAACTAACTAACATGTGTGTCGTCGGTTCAATTAGGAATACAGGAAAACTGAAAAGTGATATCTCCCACTGTAGTGCACAGAAACAAGTTTCCACCAAAAGAATAGAAAGGAAAGTCACAACTTTGTAAACTAAATCTCATTTGTGTCGCCCGTTCAATTAGGAATACAGGAAAACTGAAAAGAGATATCTGCACTGTAGTGCACAGAAACAAGTTTCCAACAGAAGAATAGAAATGCAAAGCAAAACTTTTTAAACTAAATCAAATTAGTGTCGCCCGCTAAATTAGGAATACAGGAAAACTGAAAAGTGATATCTCCCATTTTAGAGCACAGAAAGAAGTTTCCAATGAAAGCACAGAAACACAAACTACAACTTTGGAAAATAAATCACATGTGTGTCGCCCGTTCCATTAGGAATACAGGAAAACTGAAAAGTGATATCTCCCACTTGAGAGCACAGAAAGAAGTTTCCATCAAAAATACAGAAATGTAAAGCACAACTTTGTAAACTAAGTAACATGTGTGTCGACCATTCAATTAGGAATACAGGAAAACTGAAGAGTGATATCTTGCAGTGTAGCACACAGAAACAAGTTTCCAACGAAAGAAGAGAAATGTAAAGTACAAATTTGTAAACTAAGTAACATGAGTGTTGCCCGTTCAATTAGGAATAGAGGAAAACTGAAAAGTGATATCTCCCACTGTAGTGCACAGAAACAAGTTTCCACCAAATGAATAGAAAGGAAAGTCAAAACTTTGTAAAATAAATCACATTTGTGTTGCTCGTTCAATTAGGAATACAGGAAAACTGAAAAGTGATATCTCCCACTTTAGAGCACAGAAAGAATTTTCCAATGAAAGAATATAAACGCAAAGGAGAGCTTTGGAAAATAAATCACATCTGTGTCGCCCCTTCAATTTGGGTACAGGAAAACTGAAAAGTGATATCTCCCACTGTACCTCACAGAAACAAGTTTCCAATGAAAGAACAGAAATGTAAAGCACAACTTTGTAAACTAAGTAACATGTATGTTGCCCATTCAAGTAGGAATACGGGAAAAATGAAAAGTTATATCTCCCACTGTAGTGTACACAAAAATAAGTTTCCAACAAAAGAACAGGAAGGCAAAGCACAACTTTGTAAACTAAATCACATGTGTGTCACCCGTTTAATTAGGAATACAGGAAAACTTAAAAGTGACATCTCGCACTGTACCACACAGAAACAAGTTTCCAATAAAAAGAACAGAAATGTAAAGCACAACTTTGGAAACTAAATCACATGTGTGTCGCCTGTTCAATTAGGAATACAGGAAAACTGAAAAGTTATATCTCCCACTGTAGTGCACACAAAAATAAGTTTCCAACAAAAGAACAGGAAGGCAAAGCACAACTTTGTAAACTAAATCACATGTGTGTCACCTGCTCAATTAGGAATACAGGAAAACTGAAAAGTGATACCTCGCACTGTACCTCACAGAAAAAATTTTCCAAGGAAAGAACAGAAATGTAAAGCACAGCTTTTTAACTAAGTAACATGTGTGTTGCCTGCACAATTAGGAATATAGGAAGACTGAAAAGTTATTACTCCCACTGTAGTACACAGAAATAAGTTTCCAACAAAAGAAAAGAAAGGCAAAGCACAACTTTGAAAGTTAAATCACATGTCTGTCGCCTGATCAATTAGGAATACAGGAAAACTGAAAAGTGATATATCCCACTGTAGTACACAGAAAGAAGTTTCCAACAAAAAACAGAAAGGCAAAGCAAAACTTTGTGAACTAAATCACATTTGTGTCACCCGTTCCATTAGGAATACAGGAAAACTGAAAAGTGATATCTCCCACTTGTGAACACAGAAAGAATTTTCCAATGAAAGAATAGAAAGGCAAATCACAACTTTGTAAACTAAATCACATGTGTGTCACCCTTTCAATTAAGAATACAGAAAATGGGAAGTGAGCTAAATAGAGAATTCTCTGTAGAGGAATATAGAATGGCAGATAAACACTTAAAGAAATGCTCAACGTCATTAGCCATTAGGGAAATGCAAATCAAAACGACCCTAAGATTTCACCTTACACCCATCAGAATGGCCAAGATGAAAAACACAAATGACAACACATGTTGGAGAGGTTGTGGAGAAAGGGGAACCCTCCTCCATTGCTGGTGGGAATGTAATCTGGTACAACCACTTTGGAAACTCAATCTGGCGCTTTCTCAGACAATTAGGAATAGCACTTCCTCAAGATCCATATATCCCACTGCTAGGCATATACCCAAAGTTTGCTCAAGTACACAAAATGGACATTTGCTCAACCATGTTTGTAGCAGCTTTATTTGTAATAAAACAGAACCTGTGAAACAACCCAGATGTCCATCAACGGAGGAATGGATACAGAAATTGTGGTATTTCTACACAATGGAATACTACTCAGCAATCAAAAGGAGGAAATAATGAAATTTGCAGGCAAATGGTGGGATCTAGAAAAGATCATTCTGAGTGAAGTATCCCAGAAGGAGAAAGACAAACATGGAATAGTTTCCAATATATAGACCTAAAAGATAGGATAAACATAATAAATCTAAAGAAGATAATCAAGAAAGCAGACATGGGGTATGATGATCTATCCTCATTTAGAAAGACAAATGGGATGTACATTGAGCACAGAAAAAGTCTACTGCAGAAAGCATCTGAAAGACTCTACCTAGCAGTGCTCCAAAATAGATACTAAGACTCACAACCAAACCTTCGCAGAGTGCAGGGAATCATATGAAAAAAGGGGAGTTTGATGTGGAGAGGATAGGAACTCCACAAGGACCAAACGAAATCTGTAAACAGGGTCTTTTCTGAGATGGTTTCAACCAAAGTCCATGAGAGGATAAAATCTAGAACCTCTGCTCAGATGTGACCCGTGATAGCTCAGTAATCAATTGGTTTCCCACAGTAAGGGGAACAAGGACTATTTCTAACATGAACTCAATGATTGGCTCTTTGACCTCCCAACCTCCCAAGGGAGGAGCAAAACTGATTAGGCCACAGAGGAGGACTTTGCAGCCAGTCCGGAAAATAACTGACAAAAGCGAGTCATACTTTGGGGAGGAGGTCCTCCCCTATTAGTGGACTTGGAAAGGGACAGGGAGGAGATGAGGAGGGAGGGTGGGATTGGGGAGGGAATGAGGGATACAGCTGGGAACAGAATTAACAAAATGTAACTAATGAGAAAAATAAAATTATGGAAAAAAAAAAAACACGACATCACAGACTTCAGAAATTTAAAAAAAAAAAGAATACAGAAAAAACTGAAAAGTGATATCTCCCACTGTACCTCACAGAAACAAGTTTCCAAGGATAGAACAGAAATATAAAGCACAACTGTGTAAACTAAGTAACAAGTGTGTTTGCCTGCTCAATTAGGAATACAGGAAAACTGAAAAGTGATATCTTGCACTGTACCTCACAGAAACAAGTTTCCAATGAAAGAACAGAAAGGCAAAGCACAACTTTGGAAACTAAATCACATGTGTGTCGCCTGTTTAATTAGGAATACAGAAAATCTAAAAAGTGATATCTCCCAATGTACCTCACAGAAACAAGTTTCTCAAGAAAGAACAGAAATGTAAAAGCACAACTTTGTTAACTAAATAACATGTGTGTTGCCTGCACAATTAGGAATATAGGAAAACTGAAATGTGATATCTTCCGATTTAGTGCACAGAAAGAAGTTTCCGATGAAAGTACAGCAACTCAAAGCACAACTTTGGAAACTAAATCACATGTGTGTCGCCCATTCAATTATAAATACAGGAAAACTGAAAATTGATATCTCCCACTGTACCTCACAGAAAGAAGTTTCCAATGAAAGAATAGAAATGTAAAGCACAACTTTATAAACTAAGTAACATATGTGTCACCTGCACAATTAGGAATTAAGGAAAACTGAAAAGTGATATCTTCCACGTTAGAGCACAGAAAGAAGTTTCCAATGAAAGAACAGAAACGCAAAGCACAACTTTGTAAACTAAATCACATGTGTTTTGCCAGTTCAATTAGGAATACAGGAAAACTGAAAAGTGATATCTCCCACTGTAGTGCACAGAAACAAGTTTTCAACAAAAGAACAGAAAGGCAAAACACAACTTTGTAAACTAAATATCATTTGTGTTCCCTGCTCATTTAGGAATACAGGAAAACTGCAAAGTGATATTTCCCACTTTAGAGCACAGAAAGAATTTTCCAATGAAAGAACAGAAACGCAAAGCACAACTTTGGAAACTAAATCACATGTGTGTCGCCCGTTCAATTAGGAATACAGGAAAACTAAAAAGTTATATCGTGCCCTGTACCTCACAGAAACAAGTTTCCAACGAAGGAAGAATAATGTAAAGCACAACTTTTTAAAATAAGTGACATGTGTGTTGCCGCTCAATTAGGAATACAAGAAAACTGAAAAGTGATATCTCCCACTGTCGTGCACAGAAACAAGTTTCCAACGAAAAAACAGAAATGTAAAGCACAAGTTTGTAAACTAAGTAACATGTGTGTCGCCTGCACAATTAGGAATACAGGAAAACTGAAAAGTGATATCTTGCACTGTACCTCACAGAAACAAGTTTCCAATGAAAGAACAGAAAGGCAAAGCACAACTTTGGAAACTAAATCACATGTGTGTCGCCTGTTCAATTAGGAATACAGGAAATCTAAAAAGTGATATCTCCCAATGTACCTCACAGAAAAAGGTTTCTCAAGAAAGAACAGAAATGTAAAGCACAACTTTGTTAACTAAATAACATGTGTGTTGCATGCACAATTAGGTATATAGGAAAACTGACATGTGATATCTTCTGATTTAGAGCACAGAAAGAAGTTTCCAATGAAAGAACAGCAACTCAAAGCATAACTTTGGAAACTAAATTACATGTGTGTTGCCCATTCAATTAGAAATACAGGAAAACTGAAAAGTGATATCTTCCACGTTAGAGCACAGAAAGAAGTTTCCACAAAAAGAACAGAATGGCAAAGCACAACTTTGTAAACTAAATCACATGTGTGTTGCCCGTGTCGCCCGTTCAATTAGAATTACATGAAACTGAAAAGTGGTATCTCGTGACTGAACCTCACAGAAACAAGTTTCCAACTAAACAACAGAAATGTAAAGCACAACTTTGTAAACTAAGTAAAATGTGTTT
>JAEOAE010002949.1:0-15983 GCA_036365155.1 Meriones psammophilus
CGCAGACTGTCGAGGCCTCTATATCATACAACTGACCGCAAGTATCGGTCAATATATCAATCTAGTCATATATATATATATATAAATATGTGCATGTATACTTGAGAGAATGCGTTTTTTTTGCGGTTGAGACGCCAAAGTGCACGCAGGTAATCGCATATGTCCTCAATAAGCTGCCGGTGAATTGACTGCACAAGACGTGATGTAGGAATTATAGGTACAGCGCGCATGTTTGCTGCGTTGTCGTAACACATACGTATAGATAGATACACGCAAAATGCGCAAAACGTCAGGCTCAGATTTTCTACGCATTTGCGACAGAAACTACTTAGAGACGCTTGAATTACCAGCAGACGAATTACGCCGCCGCGCTCTTCTTCGCAAGCAAGACACACATGCAAGATTCTTGGTTGCATTAGCGCCCGGTCGGTCGCTCATGCGCATACTGCCTGCTTTTAAGGTTTCTCAAGCGCAACGCAGATATTCTTCTGTGGTTCAGGCATCAGCGCTGTCAACTGTGTAGGTGCACACGCACGCGCCTGATGCACACCACGTGATTGCTCTTGCAGAGAGTACTGCTTCAAGACAGATCAGACCTCTATGCATCTACGAGTCAGTCCGAATTCTCTGTATGTGCTCTACAGGGCCGGATGCAATAGTTTGCACTCTGCACAAAGGCGCAAATGCTGTATCCACGTTCTCCGTAATTTGCCTTTAAACTCTGCACGCCCGGACCCTTTTGACACCTAGTACCCACGATCCGCGCGTACAGAACACCACGGAAAAGCTTGGACGTTATGCACGGAAAGCGATCGACCCGTCAATCGCTCGCCATGGTTTTTTTCGTGTACGCTGATACGAGCATTAACTGCAGAAGGCATTCTTAGTGCAACGGTTTGAACATTGCCAAAAAGCAATTCTTTCTGTCTACAATTCATGTCCTCGTGGACGTGGAGGCGGCGCATTCGTACGCGTATCTACTTCATCTCCGCGGCACACTTTATATAATCAGCGTAGTAATGATACTCATTGAAATGCACTCTGCCTGAGTTACGAGTCGCGCGGTTATACAGTCGTAATAAACGCAGACTGCGGCACCATAGAGATTAGCATTCTTGGCACTAGACAAAACGTGCAAGCTTCATCTATATGGGCACATGTTTGTACGCGATTTACAATCCTTCTGCATTGTTCAGTGCATACGACATGTATCAGAGTACATAGTAGGGACATTTACGTATCTATATTTAGGCCACAGAGGCGCTCTATGGAACGAAAGTCCGCACATCTACAAACACATCGCGTTATCGCGCACTAGTCTGTAGGGCTCATAGTCGTCAAGCTCATCTATCTGGCTTGTCTGCGTATCTTCAACAAAATTGTCAGACGCGCATCACACACTCGTACCAAATATATGCACCTGTACGGAGAACACGCCTGTCCTCATTCTCTGTGTAACCGCGTGGGAGAGGCTGCTGCTGTGCGAAATGTGCACACAGATACTGCCATCTGTGGACGAGCTAGACCGAGGCACGCATCCAGCACCTCTGCCCAGACGTATGCGTAGATAGATGTACCCAGTATTGCACATACATCGTGCTTTGGCAGAACAACAGTAACGATCGCAACCAGATGCACAGAACGTATGCTATGTATATACAGGATCTCAAAACAACATACGCGCTTAGGTTTGCGTTCCTCTTCAGCGTGTATTCATTTCTTTTGTGTGCAATGTATACAGGGGCGTGTACAAACACAGCAACACTCGTCCAACGTATATGTACGTCAGCAAAGATAGGCATTCGGATTAGAGGGACAAATGTATCAGTCTAGGCCCATTTCACATTTGTGCGCTCACATTGATATACGGTCGTCGTAGATGAGAGGACTCACCTGCCACATTATTATCAGTATAGCCCTAATTTCTGGACGCAGAATACCCAGCCTGTACTGCAGGAACCCGCGTCCACTATCGCACGTGACCGTTTATCAGTAGGGAGCGCATTAATGCCGAAGGTCTCGCTCAGCCGCCCTGCAGCGACTCGACGTAGTAGTTCGTATTGAAAGGCGTTCTTTCGAGGAAATATACAACCAACCGCAAGAGCCACCATTCACGTCTCAGCAGCCGCCGCAACGCAGAAAATCAAACACAGCACCCTGAGGCAGCCATTGAGGAAGGGCTACAAGAAGGAAGATACGAAGCGCATTGATCGGGAGACACAGAAGGAAGCAGGTCTGAATAAATGTGCATCAAGCAGGGGCCGGTCGCCCTGTGCACTGAGGACAAGTTACCGATGGAGGTATCAACAATCGGAGGTGGAGTACTTCCGGTGCACCGGAAGATAAGTGGGTGGCTAATCACACGCAGGAAGGTAAAAACTACAAAACTTTCATTCAAACCAATGCAAGAGTCAGTCCGAGATATGAAAGAGGTACTTGGACACAGTTAGACAAGAGACACGTGCAGCCAGTGGAAGCTACACAAAAATTTTGCACACATGCAGACAGGACAGAACCGAAAATGAGAGGTTTTTTTTTTTGACAGACAGAGTAGCTCAGGAGATCGTACCAAGATGTACAATCACACAGGGGAGGAGAGCAAAGCTCAGGGGAATAAATGAGATACATTACGGAGAGAAGTATACAGAAGTCGAATAAGTGATTGAAGGGAGCAGCGCGGCCTGAAAACTCGCGTACGCACTGTTGAGATCCAAGGGACCTCTCTATTGGTGTGCAGTTTGACGATCCAGATTCCTCAGGTGGCGCTCCCTACGAGCTGAAAAGCTGCTACTTTATGCGCGTGATCCCCTGTTCGAAGCTTCCAGGGCGATTCGTTCCCTTCCGTATCACTGAATTTTCCTCCACACCCTTGTTCGCTTTGCCGAACTGCCCATTCACTACATTATTCCATGCGTGCGTGTCGTCCTGACGTGTGCACGTCCCTTTGCAGCGCAGACTGCCCCAATGAACATCGATAGCAGGCAGCAGTCTACCTAGGTGCAGCTGTATATCGGTCTCGTTCAGCAGTGACGTGGCGACGCCCCACTCTAAAAAGGCATTCATTGGCACTTTCTTGTAGTCTTGCACCAACTAGACCCTGCACGGAGGGACGCCCCATCGTAGCTGCTTCGAAGTCAGAGCCACCTTCGTCGTTTTTTTGACTGTACCACATTTTTGCTGCTGCAGAGTTAGTCATGCTTGTACCATTTCAACGCGCTAATCGTCTCACCGCATACACGGAGAGCGCAAGGTGTGTCTACCTCGTTGATTTCATTTCGTTTGATATTGATTGACGGTCGCAATGTGGTCCTACCTTGTCGACCAGCGATTGCTTTGTCGCTCCAGCTTTACGTTGATTTCATGTCGCACGAGTATAAGTCAGGAAACCCTGGAAAGCCCGGACGATCTTTCTGGTGTACGATGAGTTCTGCATAGTCCGCGCCTAGTGGTGGGCGCTTTCGTGTTTTTTTACTTGTTTCTCACGATCAATTGCCACCTTTCATTTCTCAGCTAAAACCCTTTGCGCGTCCTTGGCTTTCTCTCTACTTGTACGAGAACACCTAGGCATGAAGCAGCAGTTTTCTTGATAAGCACTACTAGAGTAGAGCCTGTTTGTCTGCACAAGATTATGACTCTACCGTGCCAGTACAGCGCAGGTGGAAGCACAGCGCAATGTTCTGCCACTTCAGGCGGACAATCCAATCATGGAGACAAAGATGATTTAACCACCTTGTGCGCTGGCTGTAGAAGTTTCCTTGTGCACCTCTTACCGGTGTATTCCACGTACATGTGAGCGAAGTGGGCATCCTCCTCTGTGTGTGCAAAGATGTATGGAATGCCTGTATCGTCTCTATAGATGTCCACAATGTCTTCAGTCCCTCTACAGTGCGATCTCGGTCCAGTCGGATTCAGGAATGGTAAAAATCGACGAAGAAGGGGCGGTAGCGTAGGCAAGCATATACGAGGAAAAGTCTGTAGTGCGGGAAACCTGACGATGGCGTGGAAACTGTGTCTCCAAGTAGCGCGAGTACATCCACGCGGCGCTGAGTAGGGCGAGTGCGGCCGTGGCGGCAGCCGCCCCGCCGCCTACAGACAAACCTCCCATATTGTGAAAGAATGGTAACTATGCAGATATTAGAGGCAAGCACACATGCCGGAGGTTCGAAAGGCGTTTTTAATTCGTTCTGCAAATATTCGCTGATTCCGAAAGGCGAGTGCGACGTACAGAACTGCTGAGATGTGCAAGGACGCCTGTCAGATCTGCTCAAAGCCCAACGTTCCCTATCAGCTATCGTACGACCTTAGGGTTTTATGGAAAGGACTTCAGCAGAACCAAAACGAAAGTTGAAAGGGGCGACCGGAACCATTGCACGCGTAAAGAGTGGCCAAGCGAAGATTACATGAGTCTATTCCTCACGATTTCCTGTGCGACACACTAGCCATTATGGGTAATAGAAACACCGACGTCGTCGGTGAAACTTCAAAATATCCGGAAAGCAATGTGCAGAAGAGCCAGGACACAACCGACACGGATAGCTGGGCTCCTTCTCGCAAGGACACCACAGATAGCTGACGTCGGTGCCCGCCGTATATAGCATTCGATCCATGGTGTCACAGTAGTATTTCAGGAGTGAATACAGCCCAAACTCCCGCAAAACGAAAGTCTGCGCGCCATTCTCTTCCCGGTGTGGTCATAAAGACGTGAGGATCACGCGAGACACACGGGCATGTAGACACAGACAGTCGCCCACTACGCATGATACAACACTGAGCGTTTTTTTGGCACTTACTACCGTACGGCCATCAAAGTAGCCGCAAGTCTTCAAATGGAAACACGTACGTCCTCAAGCAACACCGCGTGCCATTTCGCAAATAGTAATGCGGAATATCTACCTTCAAATTTACAGACATCTGTGTGCGCTCGTGCGACGCATGAAGTGACGTGTCTACTGAGCGTCCAAGGTGTCGCTCATATGTATAGAATGCAGACTTGTGCAGAGGCGGACATGTCACGACAAGGTCTGTTGATCCTTTGAAGTATACATGTATGAACAAACCTTCGACGATCAGATTACAGCTACACAATGCAAGCTCACTCACGTCCAGAGACACTTGCGTACGGAAATATACAAGGATGTGAACGGCTGTATTTCGAACCCACTTAACTCCCAGGGCTTTTGTATCCCCTAATGTCAAGATTCCGTAGGTACGTTGACATACGAGGAAACAGTTCTCATGATTTGCGTGTTGGCTAAACTTGTCGAAGCTTGACAACCAGAGTGGGCACAACTAACAGGACGCCAAGATGTACACCCTGCCTTTACAGACGTCCTTGCTGCGTCGGGCGTCCCAGCCCTTTTTGTGTCAGTGGGGAGCCGTGGGCAACAGAAGCAGAGTTTCAAGAGAGGGCGTATGCTAGTCCGATGGTGTTCCGTCTACTGTGCCGACTTTCTTCCGTTTTAGTGTTCTCTGTGTCGTAGTTCCGCCGTGGGGAGAAGGATGGTGACATGATCCAGCCACGGTGAGAGACAAATTCACATAGCCAAGGTATACTGTGGCACAATTGCGCAGTCACAGGAGAGAAGCGTAGTATACACCTAATCACAGCTCGAAGTGCGGTAAATATATAGGCGCATGTAGTGGCGCAAGGACAAAG
This sequence comes from Meriones psammophilus, assembly GCA_036365155.1. Taxonomy (NCBI): domain Eukaryota; kingdom Metazoa; phylum Chordata; class Mammalia; order Rodentia; family Muridae; genus Meriones; species Meriones psammophilus. The sequence goes on from JAEOAE010002949.1 coordinate 5,657, forward strand.
CACTTGCCATGCGAGTACTCAGCCACCGATGCAGATTGACAGAAGTTGAGAGGTGCTTGAGCAGTAGTATCGAAGGGTCGCCTTGTGGGCAGGTCTGGCCGGTGGCGAGATGCACTACAGCATTCAAAGGACATGCCAACATGTGAGTAAGTACAAATGTATGAGTAACAAACGTCTTTGCCTGCAGTTATGTACTGGCGGATGGGATGTACACTTGCAATGACTTATTCATATCTCCATGCATAAATGTAGTACATCGCAGCCGTAGATGTCGAGAGCTACGTAGAAGACAGGAGGAACTCGACACCTGCAGTAAGTCAACCAGTAAAGAGTTGTAGGGGTTGCGAACAGCTTACCCAGCGAACTGTTGTGTGTAGAAATGCCTAAATGCAACGCAGTGGCACACCCAGTGGGCAGCAAAGCACCAGCTACCACGGAACATTGTTTGACCCAGCCAGCAGGGCCTCTGTACCTCAACCCCCACCAACGATACATCAGCAGCACACACGCCAACGCATTTTCAGCACCTGTTACAGCTTGCGCGGTAGCTGTGACAGGATCGTTGACAACAGACACATGCTACAATGTATCTGGTAGTACTAGGGTGTGGCATTTACCGCGCGTTCAAATCCATCAGCGTCACAGCGCATGTAGGAGAAGCAAGAGCAGCCTTCATCCTTCAATAGCAAAAGGTCTAATCACATTCAAGCCCCCCGGCTGCAGCAGCGGGACCGCGTGCAGCTTCCAGAGGACCAACTGGGATATTTTCGTTACGCTATCACCTGTGGGAGGTGCCAAAGCAGTCGCTGGTCGCCCTGCAGCAGGGCGGCAGAACAGAAGCATCTAAAGCTGGTACATGGCAGCTGTACTTCTAAGTAGCATCATCACGCAAACATGCCAGTAATCACTGTCAGTGGTTCCGAAGGAGCAGCCACACGCATGGTGTCTGGGCCTGCCAGGCTGAGCAGAGCAATAGCTGTTGCCACTCGGCAGGAGCCGCTGGGGGAAACAACAACGCCTCAGTCGCAGCAACGCACCAGTAATAGCTGCACGCGTGGTAAAATTGTATCTCTGTAGCTGCCGGGCAATCCCCCAGTACCACACAGACGTTCGTTGCACCTCTTCAAGAACCATCAGGGTCAGGAGGAGACGAGACTCAAGACGTTACTGCCCCACGACCTCCTTTCTGCTGTTCACATGCAAGCTGCGCAATAAAATCCCAACTTCAAAAGCATAGACGCCTTTTCTCTCTGCTGCGGCGCTTATTCGTGCCCTTCTCCCGCAACTGAGGTGGCAGCCCGCCGGAAGTTCCTTTCGCTGTTGCGGTTTTACTGCTTTGCTGTAAGCCGGGCTGCATCGCTCCGGTTGCACCAACTGCGGCTACTGTTGTTACGCCTGGTGAAATGTATTTCAGCGAGTACGAAGGCATGCATGCAGGCCCAAAAGCTCCATGAGCAGGAGGAGGAATGAAGCGATTACCATAGCAGGCGCATTCTTTCACCTACAAAACGGAAAATTTACACAATTTGTGGTCTGTGTCTCCAGGGATATAGCTAACTAGCGGTTGAATTGAAATCGAAGTGTCTGGTAACACTTGCACCTGGCGCCTAAGCCTTATACACGTTACCGTCACCAAAGTGAATATGTGTGTTTTTTTTTGAAAAATGAATTTACTTAATATTGCGCACATATTACCTTTGAAGAATTCTTTCCCGTTGCGCGTGTCTGCCGTATTTCCTCCGGCTTACATCGATCTGTTTTTGCATCGGCTCCACGGTATTTTACAGTGCATATCTGCTGGGCTTTGTTGTCGAGTTATATGCGTAGACTGCGGATGACGACCACTGTTTTATCTTTTTCTAGGAACGAATGTCTTGTGCATGTACCTGTAGAATTCATACATACACCTCTCTGAAGTATATGCGTTACTGTTTACGTCCGAGACATTGAAGACCCGTTTACTCTACCTCTGCACTCCACGCCTTGATGTGCTCCGGTTTCGATTATTCGCTCCAGGCCCGGCTACGGGTTCTTTTTCTATTTGCTCGTGTGGCCTCAGTTCTTCTCTTCGCGTTGATGTCTGAGTTGGTATTGCGGCTTCCAGCGCAATCCATTTACCGTCGGCTCTCTCCTTGACAGTTTGTTTCTTCCGGCTTTATTACGGCAGTTACTTCTCGCTGCTCTCCCGCCTGTGGTTCTTTATATTTCGCCATCTCTATTCGGCAAAATCGTTTGCAGATATATCAAGAAGAACTAGCGGATAATTCACCTCCCCTTCCTGACGTTTTCTCAGCCAATAAAACTGGCATCTTGTATAACGCGTGTCTTAGAGCGGCTTCCACAGCAACTGCCAGGTTCTGCCTTAGACGCCTCAGACGCGTGGTACTGCGCTTTTAGACATTGGCAAGTAGCTGCTCGAAGCGTTCTGATCCCTACTACTGCTTCTTCTCTGTACTGGCAGCATTGTCCTGCGGCTGTTTCTTCTGCGTCTGCTGCCCCTCTGTTCTGCCGCCTTGAGGTGGGACTGCCGGCTGCTGCGTCTGGATAGCCGACGCCTTGTCTTCTCGAGGAGTAAAGCGAGGACTTCGCCTCTAAAGCTTTTGCTGCTTCAATTGCTGCTGTTGCTTTCATCGTCAGTATGTGGCAAGAAATCCAAAGAAGGAAGATTCTCGTCTCCTCTTGACCGCAGCAGCAGTGTTCGATTGTTAGGACAACAGCACGAATACAACGAGAACTACTGCCGTCTGCTTGTAGCCTATGGGGTCAAGAGGAAGATTTGGTAGATAAAGCTGTTGCATACTATGCTTGCTGGGAACTTTGCATCTCGTCTACGCTTCAGCTGCTAATGTAATCATGCGCAAGGCATCTGCTGCTGTTCGCTGTTGCAGCCATGGATTCAGAGAGACACATGCTGCTGGTGTCTGTAGGAGCATGCAGCGGCGAGACTTCCAATTTTTAAAGTCCTTTCTTTGGTAGTGACGCTTCCAAAAAGCAGCAACTCTGCACGGGCGCCAGCAGCAGCACTAATAGACGCAACCGCTTCTTCACTTCAGAGTGCACGCTCAGCAGCAGCAGCAGCAACAAAGGCAAGAGAGTTTCGAAGCGGTAGCAAGAGAACAGCAGCAGCAGCAAGAGACCGTCGCAGCAGCAGCAGGAGAACGCAGCAGCCGCAGCGAAGCAGGATTCTCTGCATGTCAGCAATATCGTCATGAGGTGCAATAGCAACGGTATCACAGCAGCAGCACTTCTGTTTAGTGGACCAGAAAGGCGTTTCCAGCGAAGCTGAGGACGTCAAAGCTTAGGGCGACGCAGCATCAGCAGAAGCATGTTGACTGGTTATTCGAAAAAGCCGCAGCGCCTACCTTGTGCGAAAGAAGCAGCAGTCGAGTCAGCTGTAACTGAGCAGAAAGAGTCGTAAACGACAAGAGCCTAGCTTCTGCACTAGCGGAACAACATCAACAGTGAAGTTTGCCCCGAGGTTGAACAGGAATGTGCTGCTGCGCGTCCGTCTTGCAGCATTAGAAGCAGCTTCCACAGCCTCCGGTAGAGCAGCAGATAGCGCGTCCTCCGATAGCAGCGGAGCAGGATTAGTTGCCAGGCGGAGCAGCATTAGTCGCCAGGCTGCGGAGCAACAACAGCAGCAGGAGTGTTATCTGCCTTCACGGTGCAGCAGCCCCTGTAGGAGCGAAGGGCCACCAGCAACAAGATGGCGTATAGAGGCGGTGCAGAGAAAAGCAGCAGCAGAGGCACAGAAAGCTCAGGTGCAGTACTTCCGCTGTCAGCGAACGCCGCGCCGCTGTCGCTGCTGCAGTAGGCCGCTTCTCTCTCCAGACGAGGGGAAGCGGCTTCGGAGTGCTGCGCGCGCGCCGCTGTGCGTGGAGGTGAAGGTTCCGTGCCTGCTGCTGCAGCCACTGATGCTGTCGAATCAGGAGACAGGGAAGGCAGACCGGAGCACGAGCGTTGGAGGAAATCCTTGCGACATCTGGAAGCAGTAGCAGCAAGCTGCGGCCGCTAACTTCCGCTGCTGCACCAGGCCTCAGGACGTTTCGGCTCGTCTCTGATGCAACAGCTGCCACAGACACAACCACGGCGCCTACTGCAGCAGCGAATTGGTACGCAGCTGCTGCTGCCGCTCCTGCAGCACACGCCAGCCGCGCTGCAGGTAAAGGCGGAAGCAGTTCCGCACACAACGGAGTACAAGCAGAACCTATTCATGTTGTTGACCTCTCGGAAGAAGGGTGAGATTTTGACGTGGACACCTGCGAGCATGACGTATAAATATAAACACATAAGTGTGTATATATACATATATATATGTTCTCAGATACGTATATACCTGTTTCTGTGCAAGAGGGACGAGAAGGAGACCTGCCACAAAAGGCAATAGTTGAAGGTGAACGTGCAGAAGTGGAAGCAGCAGCAACTGCGTAGTGTGTGTAATGAGGTACAGGAGCGCTAGAAGGCAAGCTTTACCAAAGCAGAGGCAAGCCTACACCACCGACAGCTGCCCGCTGAAGACCGTCGGAAGCACCGAGAGAGCACTGCTGCATTGGAGAACGTTTTTCTGGCGCGCCGCAGCTGCAGATGTTCGCTTAGGGCGTTCATGTCAGTACCCGCTATTCACAAACATTTGAAACAGGCCTAACTGCTATTGCAGACGTCCCTACTTGTCGTTGTTTATGCGTTTTTGCGTAAGACTTCCTAGCTGTCTCAGTGAGCGAAGATACGCGGTGCATGTCAGTGGATTGGGCCAGCTTATGTACGTGTCCAGGCATAGCTGTGTGAAATCGACGCAGCAGCTATAGCTGTCTATACTCTGCCGCATCTTTGGATGAGGTGTTTGTGAATATATAGGCTGACTGCCTGCTGCGCTTGGTTGGACTTAGCTGCTGCTACTCACATACAGAAGAAGAAAGTTTGATTGATATAAGCCCCTCAGTGGAGGTGATGGCGCGATGGGGCTCATTGCTATTGTTATTGCTGTTCCTGCTGCTGTTGGCTTCTCGTAGGACTGAGGAGTTGTGGTTGTTCTGCTTCTGCCTCCTTTTCTATTGGCATTCCTTTCTCTTGGTGCTGGAGACGCGCGGCCCTTTGCTGTTGCTGCTGCAGGTGCTGTTAAATCTTCTGCGTTCCCATCAGGAAGCGTCGATGGTGAGTATCGTGTATCTACAGGTATGGGATAAGAGCTACTACGAGGCTCGGGCACAGAGCAAGGCGGAGGACGAAGATTATTGGATTTTTCTTCCTGCGCCGCGACAGAAGAAGGTCGCTCCTCCTGTGGAGCATCGAAGGCCGCTGCAACGAAGAGACTTCTCTGTTGATCTAACGAAAGAACTCGGCCGAAGTAAAATAGTCATGCTGCAGACGCCCCGGATGCAGCAGGGAGGGTAAGCAAACTTTTTACACACCTCGTACATACATGCAGGGCATCCAGACATCTCTCTAAAGGATGTAACAGGTCGATACTCCGGAGAAGTAGGTGTTCTCATCTAATCAGACCACAGCGCAGGTCCTGCTCATTCGCTCGTGCTATAGGCAGCCGGAGAGTTGTTTTAGACAGGCGGAGTCCTCCGTCTTCAAACGTAAAGCACAGGAAGACGCATATATACATGTATAGCTTTCTGTAGATAGGTAGGTATTTGTATATCACATAACAATCGCTTGCGCGAACTGTGATTCTATGTGGTGAAATGCAGATAGCTGGGCACCGCTAAATTGTGGACGTGTCCAGCTCTTCCTCTGTCAGGGTGTCCCTGCACAGGAACCCGCAAACATGTGTGTCTATATTTGCAGAAGGACGAGAAAATACAGCGCTGTGGTATGTAGATGCATGTGTGTGTGTATTCTGTCGCTGGAGTACAACTTTTTCTTGTATGTATCTGAACTAGCGATGTATACATCGTCAACGAACTGAGTCGTTGAGACGTTGGTCACATATACTTTGTATTTATATATTTGCATCTATCGACTTGTGTATATTCAAAGACGTGAGTATATATCGAAGAGTCATTTATCCTTGTAGCGAAACTCTTCTTTTGTGGAGAGATGACATGGAGCAGAAACAACCTGCACACTCAAATATACGAAAGATGCCTGTATAGGTGCAACTATAGCTGATGTGCAGACTACTGCATGTGGTTATCCGTCTACTTCTTCTCTGTGAGACTCATTAATCAAAGGCAGTTGCCCCAGACTCTGGAAGAGACGTGGAAAGACCGCAAAAGCACGTCTCTTGACCCTGTCGCTCTTCATAGTGATACGACGTTCTCCTGTGTGTGTTCTGTGTCCCTTTATTAGCCCCTTGCAACATTTCGTTAGACTCCCTCCCGCATAGTGGAACTATCTTCACATCTATATGTTTTGCCGTCTGATTTATCGACACACCCGGGATATGTGGGCGTGTACTTGTCGCGAGAGTAGACGTCCTATAAGCGTTGCTCTGTATCTCTTTGTGCAGTTTCTGGTGCGACGTCTGCGAGTGCCTTATAAAGATTCGGCCGCTTACCTTGACCATGTCAATGGCCGCAACCACAATCGAATGCTCGGTAAGAATTATGAAAGTTTCCGTAACATTTTTGGCACGTCGTACACATCGGTGTGCCCGCTGAACACGTAGTTGAATAGCTGTATACATTGCACGTATACGTTGCACACCTTGGGGTATTCTGTAAGTCTGCGAGAAGGCTCTCTATAAGTACTTCCTTCGTCAATACAAAGGTGTCTGATACGGATATTTCTTCCAGGTATGCAGGCATGAACCCCTGTCATATACGCTAGACGCGCACAGTCATATACAGGTGCTGGGGCATAGAGACATTTTACATTGGGCTCTCTGCGGCACACCAGCTGCAGAATGCACAGCGGATCTGGAGGGAGAAGCAGAAGCAGACATACTCGACAGAGTGCCATAGCACTAAAAGGTGTTAGCCGGAGATCCACAGACATATCGCGGGAAGTGCTGGAGCAGCAGCAGCAGCAGCAGCAATGGCATATCGCCAGTAACACCCGTGCCTGTCATTGCGGACTCGACCTTCAACTGGGAAAGAAACAGTTATGTTGTAGCTTCCACACATGAACATATAGACGTCACGTGTATACTGTATACTGGATACAGTCTATGAATTATGCTGGTGTTATTGCTACAGGCATGACGATGCGTGTGGAGCGCGCACCTCCTGAGCGAGTGATTGGTAAGCTGCGAGAACTCGAGAGGCAGGCACAGCTGGAATTAGAAGGAGAGGACTATTTGGATAATACAGCAGGAGTGGGAGCGTCCCAGCTGTTGATGGGGCTGCAGCAGAAAAAGGAGCTGCTGCTGCCTCATCGTCTGTGTATGCAAAGGTTGAAACGGCGTCTGAACGGGCAGGAGGTGCTGCAGCACCAGCAGCAGCAGGGAAAGTGAGGCGGCCATTACCCGAGGAGAACTACGATGACATTGACAGAATCAAAAGACGATTGGAAGAACTTCAGAAGCAAGAAGAAGAGAGAAAACTAAAGAGAAAGCTGAAGAAAAACGGAAAAAAGCCGAGTCAGCAACGGCTGAAGACGAAGAAAACGCCAGCACGTGAATGAGAAACAGGGGATGATCAAAGAGAAGAACAAGATGAAACAGAAGAACAAAAATGCTCAAAGCCATGGACTTCCATCTGGATTTGTCGGCAGTTAGCTAAAATTTCGAATCAAACAACGGACTTTAGGCAAACGCGCGGTGCACGTCTTTTTGCATAGGAAAGTGTAGTCTCATGAGACCAGTCGAAATGGTGGCACGCGCAAGAAACCGTTTTTTTGTGTGCTGCAATGAAACATGAGATCATATTCAGTTTGGCTGAAGGGATTCCATATCTCGCGTCCGTATATCTCTCAAGTTACGCTCGTGGGTGTGAAACCTGGTGGAGTGCACTTACAGATTTCTATGTAGGTGTTCCGGTCAACCGAGTAATTGGACGCCGTATGTACTTTAGTAGATATATAAACTGAGGCGTAAAATCAACAGTACCGAACGTTTGTGTGTTTTTCTCTCCCAAGATATTATGAAGGTTCGAAGCGTCCTATATAGAAACATGGTCACATGAAAGAACGAAGCAGTCTGTTCAACGGTCGCTTGCATTAGCTGCCATCATGCCTGCTGACGAGGAAATTGGACAGCTTTACCTAAAACAACCGGAGAGCCGGTATGCCACGGGAAACTTTCGCACTTTCAACCTCACTTGTACACGTGGAAGTAGCGTGGTAATTCAATGTGACGACGGCAGAGCTCGGTTTGTGTAACCGGAAAGTCAAGACATTGCAAGTGCAAAGCCGGTTTATGCATACAAACGTGAAGAACTTACTATCAGTTGTACAACACGCAACACGGGGGTTTTGTGCTTCTTTATTCTGAACGAAGGACACCGCCAGTTCCCGGTGCGGGCAGAAAGCTTGTTCAAATATGCGCAAAAAGCCGGACATTGCACAGCAGTTCTATTTTTACCTTGATACAGGGCGGCAGGACGGACATATTGTATTGTATTCTTCTACCACTCTGTCAGCGTAACAGTCCGCCTAAGTAGAGTCTACACTCCCTTTGTGTGGAGCACATGTCCCGAGACGTTTTCTTGAACTTGAGATCTGAAGGACCAACAGTGAAAAAAAAAGTCGCCTGTACGACATGCTGATACGTCATTCGTGATCTTCCCTATAGTTCAACTTTATCTGTTCAGCACTTCATACACCTGCGCAGGCTGCACACTGTGGTGACCTAATATGCTAAATCTGCTTCAACTGTAAGAACTACACCTTGGAAACCATCCATTGAATGCACATGCACACGTGTGAATACATACATACATACGTAATGATACATATACATGCATATATCTGTACAGCAGAGTTACGCTGATAGAAAAAACTATAGTTTCTGACATTTATAAGCTCTATCATCTCAGCATTGCTTTATGATCTCTCGGAGCACGAGCAACGTTCTCAACAACGATATTGTAGTTTAGCATCATTCATATAGTGCATGACTCTATGCTCAGAAATATAACATCAGTCATTTGCCCATTCTACAAATGAGCTGCGCTGTAACGTCAGCAGTGAGCAGTGACCCGGCGTTAAGTACACACGTGTAGCCTGGAAAAAGACTAGTACTCATCCAAATACGAAATTGCAGAAACGAGATATGCGACAAGCACAAACATATTTTGTTACGAATGAGTAGGATTTCTACCGTAGTAGAGCAACGATGGAACAAGCAAACGGTCCTCAACGTCGCAAGTACAACGACCGCAAAAAACCAAATTTTATTGGTATTAAATCTTCAATGTCCAATATGCCGGCGTGTATGTTTCTGGTACACACACAGTGCGCATTGTTAGCCAAATTACCACGAAGCCACTGTTTAAAACAAAGTACTGTATTTGACGTCATGCAACACTCCAATGGTGCTGTTGTAAACAAAGGTACCACAGGGCAAAATGTGAGCTCCCTATTTATACTTCTTGTCTGTAAACCTGATCGTCTGTCCCACTGCATACATATAGACAAAATTCAGTTTGAGCTCCACCATTACTAGGAGCTCCGGCACACTGCTTCTTCACGTCCCAGTCCGGACCGACAGGTCCTCAAACTGACGTCATGCGGCTTGCTTTGATACGTAAAGGGCGTCAACATGTATCTAAGCACCCCAACATCTTCTCATTTTCGCCCGGGTTGTCATGCGTGTTCCCGTGATGCTAATAATGAAAATTAAATACACGGCACTACTGTGTGTTAGCAGAACGACACCACACAAACAACTCAGTGACAGTTGTAAGTTTCGGCCGTGGGAAAGGAAAGTGTTTGTATGCAGACGAATGATACACATTCTATCCTACTGTGCCCTCCTCCATACGGCGGACACACTTGCACATACTAGGCAAGACTGAACACATACGCGCCGACAGAATGCCCAATAGTTCACGCGCGTAGGCGCTAAACAGAAGACAGCGACGATGGATGGAGCCTGACCACTGTCGCACCCTGAACACCTGCTGGAATGAAGATGGTGCTGATACACTAAAGCTGCACTTAAAAAGAGTAGTACGGTATTCGGTAAAGACATATGCTTAGCTTCACAGCAAAAACGGGCATTGGCACGTTGAGGAAAGATCTGTGTAGCGTTTAGTGCAGAAAGTACAACAGCAGATGCCAGGTCGACAGGTGGGCTTCGTACTCAAACAGCGGAAACACCGCCACTGTCATTGATTATCGCACGCCTTGAAATAAGTTGTTCTTCACGGATTCGTCGGATTTGCTGCTATTCGCGGCTGACCGTTTTTAATGGAGACACGAAATGACTTCAACCCTG
>JAEOAE010001612.1:0-15971 GCA_036365155.1 Meriones psammophilus
TGATTCAAGATAGAAATTAAGAAGGAAATCGAAAACTAAAACCATTTTTTTTTAAATTGAAATCAATTGAAAATACTATTTACCCAAATAGATAAGACACAGGAAGTCAGTTTTAGAGTCAAATGCAAAGCACCAACTATTTACATATAAAAACTGGAGAGATCTCATCTGAGCAACTTAATGACATACTTTAATGCAATACAATGAAAAGAAAAACAAAATCCTAAAGGAGTAGGAAGCAAGAAACAATCAAACTTACAGATGACAGCAGTAAAACAGAATGAAACATAACAATGCAAAGAAAATAGGTAAGATTGATACTTAGCCAAATTAACACTGACATATAGAGAGAATATTCAAATTAATTGAATTACAGATTAAACATGGGAGGAAAAACACAGAACAAAAAAAACCCAGAAAATTGTAAGGACATATTTTAAAATTCTGTGCTCCAAGTAAATAGATAACCTGAAATAAACAGATAAACTTATATACAGCCTACTAAATTTAAATCAAAACTAGATAAATAATTATATTGGAACTATAACCCTTAGTCAAATAGAGGCAATAATTAAGTCACTCAACCAACAAAGGTTAGAGAAAATTAGACTTAACACAAACTATTACAGGGCTTTCATATAAATATCATTGCCGATACCTCTAATTATTCTGCAATATAGAAAGAAAAAATACAAAGTGTAATTTTTTCACAAGGACACAATTACCTCAATACCTAATCCACACCAAGACCCAACAGGGAAGAGTATAGAGCAATTTCTGTTAAGAACATATATATAAAAAAAAAAAAAAAAACTGCATTGCCCACGTTGCAAGCTGTGGTTGGCTACCCAGAGGCTATTTAAGCTGTGGGCTGGCTTTTCCCAGGGTCTGATGATTGTTCAAGGTTCCTGAATAAACTGCATTGAAAAAAAAAAAAAAAAAACACTGATGAAGCTCAGCCTCTTCTCCTATTGTTGAAAAGTTCAAATAAACATTTTTTAAGTCTGAAAAAAAAAAAAAAACTCATTAAAAATATTTCAGCAGAGGGGTGCGGAGCCAAGATGGCGACTAGCACACACAGCTTCTGAGCGGTGGGATACCTGATCTTCTGAGTTGGAGAATAGAAGGACCCCCAACCCAGGAAAACCATGGCGAGGCATTCTGAACAACAAGGAAAATCACAGGAGGTGAAAACTTTGGCCTCAGGTCACCCGGAGACTTGCTTGGGGAAGGAGAGAAATGATCCTTTGTTCTTGCGGCACTCCCTTCCCCCAGACCTCCTTCCTCCTCAGCACAGCAGCACAGCAGACTCACCTTTCTCAGCGCAGACCTAACTGCCTGGGGTATACAGCCACTGAGACGGATCCCCAAGCACTTTAGCGGCAGACAAAAGCCAGCAGTAAGTGTCCTGGAGTCCCAGATTCATGCAGCAGCTGCAGTATCCTCCCAGGGAGCGAATCTGCTAGACACCATACTAGCTCCCCAGGATCGCCATCACTGACGGACGGTAAGGCCCACCCAATCCCACAGTGACAGAGAATACGCTATATACTCACCAAAACCAGGCAGAAACGTAATACAACCTGGACACACCAGGCGCTGGGCCTCCCAAGATTGGAGAGCACAACGAAGAGATCCCAGGACTTCCCAGAAAGCATTGGGACTAGCAACCAAGTCTCCAGTTACAGCGAGACGTGGCTGCAGAACAGCACTGAACTGGCGGGGCACCACAGCCCTCCAGTTTAAGACTAACCAGGGCCAAACCAGAGAACAGAGAGCCTGGTTACCCCATCCCTGCTGAAGTGACCACCCTGAAATCTCCAGCTGCAGCAAGACCTCAGAACCTGGCAGTGACAGCAGCACAGAACTGGCGGAACACATCAAAGAAGCAGGGCCAAACCAGAGAGCAGAGAGCCCTGGATACCACAATCTCTGCCAAGAGACCTGCCTGTAAGTGAATGCACCCTTGAAAATCTGCAGTTCCCCAGATCCTGGGTCCTTCTAAATCAGAAGCCAGGCATCAAACCCCCCTCCCACCCACATACCCACTTTGGGAAACAGAGGGGCACTAGGGACTTTGAAGTTCCTGTCCTGTGGGACTGATTGAGGAGTTAAGACAGTTAATGCCAGAAATTGCGCTGCGATCATCATTAGCGCCTGCGACATATACAGTGCAGAGCCCCTCCCACACACTCAAGGGTTCAACATTAGCCATCACTCTGTCCCTCGAGAAACTCATCCATGCACACTTACACACACACAGACACACACACGCCAAGACGCAAGACACATGCTTGCATCTGCCCCTTTTGCGCCTGCGTACTTTCCTCCCACAGGTACAGCTAGTCCTCAGCACACGCTGAGAGTTCTCAACTTCCTGAAGAACTCTCCAGATACCAGAGAGAGACAGCACCAGTCTGATCTGCAGAATCCAAAAACAAACAGGGAAGGTTTCAGATAAGCCAATGGCCAGGGGTAGGCGAAAGAACACTTCCAACATAAATCAGGACATCATGACTTCACCAGCAAACCCCAAAATCGATGGATACTCCAATTCAGCAGAAGCACAGGAAAATGATTTTAAAGCCATGCTTGCCCAATTATTTGAGGCTCATAAGGAGGAAATGAACAAGTCTTTCAAAGAGATGGCCAGTCAATTGGAGGCAAAGAAAGAAGAAATAGACAATATCCTTAAAGAAACACAGGCAAACATAGGCAAACAAACATATACACAAGTAGAGGAAAATTTAGTGGCATATAAGAAGGAAATGAAAAAAGAAATAGAGGCCACCATAGAGAGACAGGAATCCAAATTCAAACACATGAAAGAAATGGTGCAAGGCATGAAAACAGAATTAGAATCAATAAAGAAAACACAAAATGAGAAAACCCTTGAGCTGGAGAACTTGGAGAAAAGATCAGGAACCACAAAAGTAAGCATCACCAACAGAATACAAGAGATGGAAGAGAGAATCTCTGGAGCTGAAGACACACTTGCAGAAATGGATACTTCTCTCAAAGAAAAAGTAAAATCAGAAAAGTTCCAATGAAAAAATATCCAAGAAATCAAGGATGCTATGAAAAGACAAAATCTAAGAATAATAGGAATTCACGAAAAAGAAGACTCCAGACTCCAAGGTCCAGAAAATATTTTCAAGAAAATCATAGAAGAAAATTTTCCCAACTTAAAGAAAGAGATGTCCATAAATATACAAGAGGCCTACAGAAATCCAAATAGACTAGACCAGAAAAGAAACACATCACATCACATCATAGTCAAAACACTAAATCTACAGAACAAAGAAAAGATATTAAAAGCAGCAAGGGAAAAAGGCCAAGTAACATATGAAGGTAGACCTATCAGAATCACACCGGACTTCTCATCAGAAACTATGAAAGCCAGAAGGGCCTGGGCAAGTATCATGGAGACTCTAAGAGATCACAAATGTCAACCCAGACTACTATACCCTGCAAAGCTTTCAATCAATATAGATGGAGAAAACAAAATATTCCATGACTAAACTAAATTTACACAATATCTACACAGCAAACCATCCCTACAGAAGATACTAGAAGGAAAACTCCAATCCAATGAAAACAAATTCAACCAAAAAAACAGGGCATACAGATAATGTCCCAACAAAAATGAAAAGAAAACAAGCAAGGAAACAGGGTTAGATCATCGACTCCATTACAAAAGGAACTAACATGCATTGGTCACTATTATCTATCAATACCAATGTACTCAACTCATCAATAAAAAGACACAGGCTAACAGAATGGTTAAGGAAACAGGATCCAACATTCTGTTGCATCCAAGAAACACACCTATGCAACAAAGATAAACACTACCTCAGAGTAAAGGGCTGGAAAACTGTTTTTCAAGCAAATGGTTCCAGAAAACAAGCTGGAGTAGCCATCCTAATATCTAATAAAATAGACTTTCAACCCAAGTTAATCAAAAAAGATAAGGAGGGCCAATTCTCATCAAAGGAAAAATCCACCAAGAGGACATCACAATCTTGAATATCTATGCCCCAAATACAAGAGCACCGACATTCGTAAATGAAACATTATTAAAGCTTAAATCATACATTGATCCTAATACCTTAATAGTGGGAGACTTCAACACTCCACTCTCACCAAGGGACAGATCAACTAGACAGACACCAAATAGGGAAATAAAAGCACTCACAGAATCCCTAAATCAAATGGACCTAATAGACGTCTACAGATCATTTCACCCCAACTCAAAAGAGTACACCTTCTTTTCAGCACTGCATGGAACCTTTTCCAAAATAGACCATATAGTGGGTCACAAAGCAAGCCTCAACAGATACAAAAGGATTGAAATAATCCCTTGTATACTATCTGACCACCATGGACTAAAGCTAGACATCAACAACAACAGAAACAACAAAAAGCCGACATGCACATGGAAACTGAACAACTTACTACTCAATGACAGCTGGGTAAATGAAGAAATAAAGAAAGAAATTAAAGACTTCCTAGAATTCAATGAAAAGGAAGGCACAACATACCCAAATTTATGGGACACATTGAAAGCAGTGCTCAGAGGAAAATTTATAGCACTAAGTGCCTGCAAGAAGAAATTCGTAACATCACATACAAACAACTTAATGGCCCAACTGTAAACCCTAGAAAAAAAAAAAGAAGCAGATACACCCAAGAGGAGCAGACGGCTGGAAATAATCAAACTAAGGGCTGAAATCAATCAACTAGAAACAAATAAAACTATCCAAAGAATCAATGAAACAAAAAGCTGGTTCTTTGAGAAAATCAACAAGATAGACAAACCCTTAGCCAAACTAACTAAAAAGCAGAGAGAAACTATCCAGGTCAGCAAAATCAGAAATGAAAATGGGGACATAACCACAGACATTGAGGAAATCCAAACAATTATTAGGTCATACTACAAAAGCCTATGTGCCACAAAATTTGAGAATCTAAATGAAATGGATAATTTTCTTGAAAGATTCCATCTACCAAAACTAAGTCAAGATCAGGTAGAAAGACTGAATAGCCCTATATCTCCCAAGGAAATCGAAGCAGTCATTAACAGTCCTCCAAAAAAAGCCCTGGACCAGATGGCTTCAGCGCAGAATTCTACAAGACCTTCAAAGAAGTGCTAACTCCAATTCTCCTCAAGCTATTCCACAAAATAGAAACAGAAGGAACACAACCAAACTCATTCTATGAAGCCACAGTCACCTTAATACCTAAACCACACAAAGACCCAACAAAAAAAGAGAACTTCAGGCCTATCTCTCTTATGAACATTGACGCAAAAATACTCAATAAAATACTTGCAAACCGAATCCAAGAACGTATCAAAGATATCATACAACACGACCAAGTAGGCTTCATCCCAGGCATGCAAGGGTGGTTCAACATACGAAAATCATTCAATGTAATCCACTACATAAACAAACTGAAGGAGAAAAACCACATGATCATCTCCTTAGATGCCGAAAAAGCATTTGACAAAGTCCAACACCCATTCATGTTTAAAGACTTGGAGAGATCAGGGATACAAGTCACATACTTAAACATAGTAAATGCAATATATAGCAAGCCTATAGCTAACATCAAACTCAATGGAGAGAAACTTAAATCAATCCCACTGAAATCAGGGACAAGACAAGGCTGTCCATTGTCCCCATATCTCTTCAACATAGTACTTGAAGTCCTAGCCAGAGCAATAAGACAACTAAAGGAGATCAAGGAGATACAAATCGGAAAGGAAGAGGTCAAAGTGTCACTATTTGCAGATGATATGATAGTATACATGAGTGACCCCAAAAATTCAACCAGAGAACTCCTTCAGCTGATAAACACCTTCAGCAAAGTGGCAGGATACAAAATCAACTCAAAAAAATCAGAAGCCCTCATATATACCAAAGACAAAAAGGCTGAGAAAGAAATTAGGGAAACAACACCCTTCACAATAGCCACTAATAACATAAAGTACCTTGGTAAGACTCTAACCAAGCAAGTTAAATACCTGTTTGAGAAAAACTTCAAGTCTCTGAAGAAAGAAATCGAAGAAGATATCAGAAGATGGAAAGATCTCCCGTGCTCATGGATTAGTAAGATTAACATTGTGAAAATGGCCATCCTGCCAAAAGCAATCTACAGATTCAATGCAAATCCCATCAAAATGCCAACTCAATTCTTTACAGACCTCGAAAAAAAGATTCTCAGCTTCATATGGAGAAACAAAAAACCCAGAATCTCCAAAACGATCCTGTACAACAACAGATCATCTGGAGGTATCTCCATTCCTGATCTCAAGCTGTACTACACGGCAACAGTAATAAAAACTGCATGGTATTGGCATAGAAACAGAAAGGAGGATCAATGGAACCGCATAGAAGACCCAGAAATAAATCCATGCACCTATGAATACTCGATATTTGACAAAGAAGCCAAATCAATTCAATGGAAAAAAGACAGCATCTTCAACAAATGGTGCTGGACCAACTGGATGTCTACATGCAGAAAAATGAAAATAGATCCATATTTATCACCCTGAACAAAACTAAAGTCAAAGTGGATCAAGGACCTCAACATAAAACCAGATACCCTAAATCAATTGGGAAAAAAAGTGGGTAAAAGCCTAGAACTCATTGGCACAGGAGACAACTTCCTGAACAGAACACCAACAGCACAGGCTCTAAGAGCAACAATCAATAAATGGGACCTCATGAAACTGAAAAGTTTCTGTAAAGCAAAGGATACCGTCATCAAAACGAAACGACTGCCTACAGATTGGGAAAGAATCTTCACTAACCCTTTATCTGACAGAGGACTAATATCCAGTATGTACAAAGAACTAAAGAAGCTGAAAAGCAGCAAAGCAAGTAATCCAATTAAAAAATGGGGAACAGAGCTAAACAGAGAATTCTCGACAGAGGAATATCGAATGGCAGAAAAACACTTAAAGAAATGCTCATCCTCATTAGCCATCAGGGAAATGCAAATCAAAATGACCCTGTGATATCACCTTACACACATCAGAATGCCCAAGATGAAAAACTCAAGCGATAACACATACTGGAGAGGTTGTGGAGAAAGGGGATCCCTCCTCCACTGCTGGTGGGAATGTAAACTGGTACAACCACTCTGGAAAGCTATCTGGCGCTTCCTAAAACAATTAGGAATAGTGCTTCCTCCAGACCCAGCTATACCACTGCTAGGTATATACCCAAAGTTTGTTCAAGTACACAAAAAGGACACTTGCTCAACCATGTTTATAGCAGCTTTATTTGTAATAGCCAGAACCTGGAAACAACCCAGATGTCCATCAACGGTGGAATGGGTACAGAAATTGTGGTATTTTTATACAGTGGAATACTACTCAGCAATCAAAAAGGAAGAAATCATGAAATTTGCAGGCAAATGGTGGGATCTAGAAAAGATCATTCTGAGTGAAATATCCCAGAAGGAGAAAGACAAACATGGTATATACTCACTTATATAGACCTATAAGATATGATAAACATAATGAAATCTATACACCTAAAAAAGATAATCAATTGAGTGGACATGGGATAAGATGATCAATCTTCGTTTAGAAAGACAGATGGGATGTGCATTGAACGT
This sequence comes from Meriones psammophilus, assembly GCA_036365155.1. Lineage (NCBI taxonomy): Eukaryota > Metazoa > Chordata > Mammalia > Rodentia > Muridae > Meriones > Meriones psammophilus. Next base: position 7,627 of record JAEOAE010001612.1, read on the forward strand.
ATGACAGGAGTCTAATGAGCGCATCTGAAAGACTAACTAGCAGTGTTTTCAAATCAAAGACTCATGACCAAAGCTTTGGCAGAGTACAGGGAATCATAAGAAAGAAGGGGAATTAGTCTGATGGGGAAAGGATAGGAGCTCCACAAGGACCAATTATATCTGGGCACAGGGTCTTTTCTGAGACTGACATTCAACCAAGGACCATGTATGGTTATAACATAGAACCTCCGCTCAGATGTAGCCTGTGGTAGCTCAGTAATCAATTGGTTTCCCAAAGTGAGGGGAACAAGGACTATTTCTAACAGGAACTCAATGACTGGCTCTTTGGTCTCCCCAACCCCGAAGGGAGGAGCAGTCCTGTTAGGCCACAGAGGAGGTCTTTGCAGCCAGTCCTGAAGATACCTGATAAAACAGGATCAGATGAATGGGAAGGAGGTCCCCACTATCAGTGGACTTGGAAAGGGGCACGGTGGAGATGAAGGAGGGAGGGAGGGACTGGGAGGTAATGAGGGATTGGACACGGCTGGGATACAGAGTTAATAAAATGTAACTGATAAAAAAAAATTAAAAAATTAAAAAAAATTTTCAGCCCAAATTCCAGTAGCATATAGAAAGATTATGCACCATGATCAGCTTGGATTCATACCAGATTTAGAGAGAGACAGATGGAGAAACTCTCCCTGGAGGATTAAATGGAAAACGGAACAAAGAATGGTTAAGGCTGGGAGTATGAGAAGAGATAGCTAAAACCAAGGGTGAAATGAGGTTTCATATAGAACTGCTTTATAAAATATATAGATATGTGACAGTAATCAAAATGCAATCACCAAATAATGGGGGAGACACATCTCCAGTAGCCATTTCTTGCCACCAAATTAAACCTTCAGCACCAGGAATGTGTTATGTCTAATTGAGTTCATACCAAAGTGTCCCAAAGAAGAACTCAGGTAACTCAGGCTGTCTCTGGCAATATCCATTGCTCTCCAGAAATGGATAGTAAGGCTGCATTGCTGCATTGCTGAAAACAAAACCTACATATGTCACTGGACATGGAGAAGTTGAGCTGGTGGCAACTGAGTACATTCATCTCTACTGACTACTGTTCAGTGTACTGGAAGGTACTGTGCATGGGTCTGAGGCAGTTGGGTTTCCAAGGCAGAGTGGGGATATGGACAGAAGCCTCACACTTAATGCAAAATGATCTCTGATTGCTAATCCCTTCCAAGGGAAAGTGAGTTTTCTCCAATGCTGTCTAGCTAGTTTTACCAACCATACTTAATGGCAGGCCCCATGCCTAGAAGTAAATAGCAAACATAAATGATCAATGTATTTTTGGAGGTTTTTTATCTCATAATGCCTTGTTTGAATTATTTTAACCTTACATGTTATTTGTCTATATGTTATAGCCTATAATTTTGTGTTGTCATGGAATTTCTGTGTAAATAAAAATGTTTCTGTGATAGCTGTGTTTCTTTTATGTCTTTCTTTGAGGTTTTTATTAGTATTGTTTTGTTTTGTTCTGTTCCTGTGTTTCTTATGTTTATGTTGTTGTTTTCTTATATTGTTAACTGCTTACTTATGAGAGACAGAAAGGAAGAGTTTGAGTGTGTGGATTTAAGTGGTCCGGAACATCTTAGAGAACTTGTAAAAGGAGAAACTAAGATCAGAATATATTATATAATAACTCTATTTTCTTTCTTTAAAAAGTGAGGAAATGAACATAATTTATGACCCAGGGATTTTGCAGTAGTAAGCATACGGTAAAGAAGGAAAGCAATAGACACTAGAACTAGTTTAAGCAAATGCATTGCATAAGAGAGTTTTCAAGCTCTAAACTAGTCATTTAATCTGTACTGTAAACACCACAATAATAACTAAGTACAATTTCTCAGCTATTGTACCAATGTTCTTGATACATACACAAAACATTTAAATTTTACAATCCTTCTTAATCAATATTATAAAATATTTCTAGTATCATTATACAATTGAAGGATTTATTTATCATTTATACCAAATAAATATATAGCTTTTAACTTGAAAGGATGAGGAGTATAAAGAATTATGTGTAATTACCAAGTTTTAGATAACAAATCAGAGTACATATTGTCATAGTAGGATTTGGTGCTAATACTCTATTAACTTATTAAATAGGTAAATACTTTAAAGACGATTATGTTTTATTTCAAAAATTTACAAAGGAAAAAAATAAGTATTTCTATACATTACATGTAATCGTAATATTCAAATAACACAATAAGTGTAATAGTAAATTTAGGTTAAAACTTGAAAAAGTTTGACAATAAAATACTATATAATGTATCAATTTTCCTACTTCCACTGTTTTTTTTCAAAATCTCTCTCAACTCCTTAAGTGGTTTTTCTCTTGACCCTCATCTTTCCCAATACTCAGGCTATGTGCTGAGGAGTATTGAAACTCTCTGTTCCTACCTTCTCCTGAATGACACTTGGGTGCACTCTTGCCTGAATATTTAGATTTGGATTTCTTCATGCTTGATCCAGGAAGATTCCCGAAAATTGGACGAGACCTGTCTCATGGAACCAGCTATTGCCTGGACACTGAGAACATGGTCTTGGATCCTTTGTTTGTTGATGATCTCCTTTGAAAGCGATATTGAGACTGAGCCAGGGATTGTGAGTGGCCTGGAGAAGATCTGGTATGATCTATGGTTTGATACCAGTGGTGGGACAAGAATGCTTGTGTCACCTTGACGATGGAATTTATGATTGTCTTCCTCATAATGTTTTTGGCCTCCCTTGCTACAGTCAGGTTGAGAGTACTGTGGATCAATTTTGTAAACCATCTGTAACTTTAGTTTATGTCCATCTAGCAAAAACCCATGTAGGGGACCCATGGCATCCTTGGCATCACGTTTGTTGTGGAAATAGATTAAGGAAAGCAATATGGACTTTTAGTCAATGGATTTGGGGGATGTTTACATCACTATCAGGCCCATCATGCTCAAAGATATGCCTCAGGGTGCAGCATGAAATGTGGTTTGCCAGATTTTCAACCTTGAGGGAGATCATTCTCTCCACAAAGGGAAGAGGATGACTGTTACTCATGGTCTTCCATACCTCCGTTTAGAATACTCTGAAATGAGCAGATTTAAAGCTCCAAGAGAGATGAAAAATCTGCAACCTTTTTCTTCCAATCGTTTGACTACAATTCCTTTCACTTGTATTTGCACAGATATTCTATAATGTTTCACAACAGCCTGGCCCATCAATAGAGCTAAAACCATTTAAGAAACAGAGCAATATGAATGTGAACGAGTTATATACAAGTGACATAATCAAAACATTTTTTTCACTTTTCTAGTAGAAATCCAGATGTTCTATATCAATAAAAGATTAGAATGTTTATTTTTAACATGATCATTAACTTTTATTTTTCTAACATGGAATGATATTAAAATGATAGTAAAGTTTTTATTCCCTTCATTTACTAATAAATATATTATATACTATATATATAGCATATATATATAGCATATGTATTATATATACTAATATATATATATAGCAACAATATGTAGAAGGGGATAATGAATTAGAAAAATAATTTTCTAGAAAAGTTCTTTTGGCTAATTTGGGCAAACACTATTCTTTTACTAATTTTAAGATAAAAATATTCAGGTCTTTGTTGCACTTGGACTTGACTTTCATGCAGGGTGATAAATATTGATGCATTTGCATTTTTTCATAGGTAGAAATCCAGTAAGACCTGCACCATTTGTTGAAGATGCTGTCTTTTATACATTGTATGGTTTTGGCTTCTTTGACAAAAATCAAAAAAGCATAGGTGTGTGGGTTTATTTTTGGGTTTTCTATTCACTTTCATTGATTCACCATCGTGTTTCTATGCCAGTACCATGCAGTTTTTATAACTATTGCTCTGTAGTACAGTTTTAGCTCAGGGATGTGGATATCTTCTGATGATCTGTTGCTGTACAGGATTGTCTTAGCAATTCTGAGTGTCTTTGTTTTCCATATTAAATTGATAATTTTTCTTTCAAGGTCTGTTAACAATTGTATTGGTGTTTTTCATTTTATCAATTACAATTTATTCACCTTGTATCCCCTCTATAGCTCTGTCTCTCCTCCCCTCCCAATCCCACTCTCCTTCCCCCATCTCCACCCACGTCCCACCAAACCCACCAACAGGGGAGGTTTTCCTGCCCTTCCTTCTATTCCTAGTCTATCAGGACCTATCTGGAGTGGCTGCTTCTTCTTCCTTGTTGCCTGGTAAGGCTGCAGACCCCTCAGGGAGACGTGATCAAAGAGCAGGCCAATCAGTTACAGTCCTTGTCCCCATTACTATGGAACCAACTTGGACACTGAACTTCCATGGGCTACATCTGTTCAGGGTTCTAGGTTACCTCTATAAATGGTCTTTGGTTGGAGTATCAGTCTCAGAAAAGACCCCAGTGCCCAGAGTATTTGCTTCTGTTGCTCTCTTTGTGAAGCTCCTTTCCCCTCCTGGTCTTACTATCTCCCCCTTTTTTCATAAAATTCCCTGTACTAGGCCCAAAGTCTGGCTCTAAATCTCAGCATCTGCTCTGATACCCTGCAGTGTAGGGCTCTTCAGAGGCCCTCTGTAGGAGGTTACTCACCTGTTCCCTGTTTTCTCCCTTTTCTGATGTCCATCCTCTTTGACATTTTGAATGTGGATTGAACAACTCAGCCAGAGTGTTCTTTCTTGATTAGTTTATTTAGGTGTAGAGATTTTAGTATGTTTATCCAATATTTTATGTCTAATACCACTTATGAGTGAGTATATACCACATGATTCTTTCTGATACTGGGATGCCTCCCTCAGAATGATCTTTTCCAGTTCTGACCATTTACCTGCAAATTTCATGATTCCTTGTTTTTGACTGCAGAGTAATATTCCATTGTGTATATGTACCACAATTTCTGTATCCATTCCTCCACTGAGGGGCATCTGGGTTGTTTCCTGGTTCTGGCTCTTAGGAATAAACCTGGTACAAACATGGTTTGGCAAATGTCCTTTTTATATACTTGAGCATCTTCTGGATATATGTCTAGGTGTGTTATACCGGGATCTTGAAGAAAAGATACTCCTAATTTATTCATTTTGTATCACATCTGTAGCCCCCTTTCTAGAACCCTCCCAATTCTAGCATTCCTCCCTCATCTCTTCCTATGCCTTTCCCCCAGTCCAAAGATAGGGGCAGTCCTCCTCCCCTTCCATCTGACCCTAGCCTATGAGGTCTCATAAGGAATGGCTGCACTGTTTTCCTCTGAAATGGTAAGGTTCTTCCCATGGCTCCTCCATCAGAAGGAGATGATCAAAGAACCAGCCACTACTAAGGGGAACAGGGGTTGCCTCTGAGAGCATAGTATTATAAGCAAAGGGAGAAGAAATGTTTGGATCATTTCCCTTGAGAAAGACTCATCTTATCCTAAATAAATTTAGAGAAACTTAAAAGAGAATAAAAATATTATATTTTAATATTTCTCTCAGCATACAACATCGTAGACTACTATAGAAAACTTGTCAATAAATTCATTGAGGTTCATGGTAATTACATTTTTATGATGATTTCCAGTAGTCTTTTTTAATGCTTTTTAATTACACTTTATTCACTTTGTATTCCCTCTGTGGTTCCTTCCCTCCTCCTGCCCCAATCCCTCCCTTCCTTCCCCCCCTGCATGCATGTTTTTCCCCAAAACCACTGATAGCTAGGTCTTCTTTTTCTTCCTCCTGATCCTAGTCAATTAGATCTCATCAAGAGTGGCTGCATTGTCTTCTTCTGTGGACTGGTAATGCTGCTTACCCTCTCATGGAGCGTTAATTAAAGAGCAGTCCAATCAGTTCATGTCAGATAGAGTCCCTGATCCTATTACAATGGAACCCACTTGGATTTTATAGTACTATTTGTTGATAGTTTATTGAATGGTGTGGTTTTCGTAATTCATGGCGTTAAATCTTAGGAATGTTGAAGATCATAAAAAAATTAAAATCTGTGCATCTAAAGAAACTAAGCAAGAGAGAGGACCCTAACTAAAATGTCCAATCCCCATCCGCAAAGGCAAAGAGGATGTACATCAGAAGAAGAAGAAAACAGGAATCAACCTAGGAACCTACCACAGAAGGCCTCTGAAAGCCTCTGCCCTACAGACTATCAAAGCAGATGCTGAGCCTGATGGGCAACTGTTGGGCAGAGTGAATGGAATTTTAGGCAAGAACTGGGAAATAGTAAGAGCAAGAGAAGACAGGGTCTCCAAAGGAGAGCAACAGAACAAGAAAATTTGAACACAGTGAACTTCCCAGAGACACATACTCCAACCAAGGACTATTCATAGAGATAACCCAGAACCCCTGCACAGATGTAGCCCAGGGCAGTTCAGAGTCAAATTGGGTTACATAGTAATGTGAAGAGGGACTGCCTCTGACATAATCTGATTGGCCTGCTCTTTGATCACCTCCCCCTGGGGGCAAGCAGCCTTACCAGGCCACAGTAGAGGACAATGCAGCCACTTTGATGTGAACTGATAGACTAAGATCCAAAAGGAGAGGAAAACCTCCCCTATCAGTGGACTTGGGGAGTGGTATGCATGCAGAGGGAAGTGGGAGGGTGTGATCAGGAGGGTAGGAGGGAGGGGCTTATGAGGGGATGCAGAATGAATGAAGTGTAATTGATGAAAAAAAAATTAAACAAGGTATATAGGTTTAAATTATTTTAAATACTCTTAATGTTGCTAGACTCTAAAAGTGACATAAATTGCCTCTCAAAACAAATGAGTATATTGATCCTAGCCTTATATACTTGTAATAAAACAAAAAGAGACAAATTGTTAAAATAAACCCTCCACAGACAGACATAAGGATACAACTATAAATATCTGATTATAGTGAGTCTTTTAAGATAATGTTCACCCCCATTTCATACTGGTAGAAAATTGTGGTCCTGTGGAAAAATTTCATAACATCAATACATCAATATTCTTCAGTTTGGGAGCCTAACAGCAGTTCAGGGACACTATCCTGTGTGTTGTAGGATGTCTAACAGAATTTTTGGACTCTCAAGGCTAGTTGAATACATCACCACACTTACTCTTAATTCTGGTAACCCACAACTATTTCATGGCATCTATGTATGCCCTGTTGGGAAAGATATTTGTTTCCAATTAAGTTCTATTAGATTAGAGTTTTATATTTCTATTTGTTGTGGAAAGTGGTGTATGACCAATAGCTCAAAAAAATAAAGCAACCAATAGAATTGCTACTAGATATATGAAATTGTTTAAGATAATACTCTTTATGTAAAGGTATCAACAGAATATGGCCAAATATCATCTCAAAACATTTTCAACAGCTATCATAACAATAATTAAACATCAAATTTCACAGATTTGCTAATGCTGGTTGCATATGTATCATTTTCAACTACAAATGCATTTATGGTCAGTTCAATAACATCACCTCATGATTTTGGACTTCAAAAAAATCATTGCCTTTACTTGAAAGATAAGATGAGAGATAACAAGCTGTGTCTGGGTGCTCCTATGAATTCTTTCAGTGCAGATAACATAAGAATAAACTCCAATCCACAGACGTAAATATGGTAGTGTTTTGTTAATCACAAAATGGTTGAGAGAACATCTTTAAAAAGCTCCAAAGAACAGAAAGAGACACAGTTAAGTGAATCAAGTATCACATAGCTTTGTTATGTGTTTGTCTGTGTTAATAGGGATGGTGATAAATTACTCAGGTGCCAACCTAAGACTCCAACAGCTGGGTTGAAAACTAAAGCTAAAAACATTGAGAATGCATTCACCAGAATTATAGCAGAAAATTTTCTAAGTCCTACAAATTCATAATCAAGCACAACCAACTAGAACACCACACAGAAATGAATAGATAAGAACTCTAGAGTCATCTGAAAATGAAAACTCACTTTTCTAAACATTTATCAAGCAGGAAGAGGAAAATCTCTGAAGGAATTTTGTAAGAAAAAGTGTTTACATTTTAAAAAATCAGAGAGATATCAAACAACACAAGGATATAGATTTACTGGTGGATTTGGAAGTAGTTTTAGGAAATGGCTATGAATGACAACAGACCAAGATTAAAATGAGAACAAAATATAATTAAAATTGAAAGTTAGGTGGACACAGGATCTGATGCAAATATAAACTCAAAGGAATTTGGAATCTACATTGGTCCCTTCAGAAGGTGTCCACACAGATTTTAGGAATTGTAACATTATCCAAGTAAAACAAAGCCTAAGACAAATTAAATGGAAGACTCAAGATGGCAGGGCCAACCACACAGTGTCTATAAATAGCAGCTC
>JAEOAE010001125.1:0-10444 GCA_036365155.1 Meriones psammophilus
CTCAGTGCACTTAAAACCTGGCTTCAGCAGAAATTACTCAGAGAACATAAAAACTCGCTGCGAAATGCCTCAGAGCACTTAAAAACCGCTTTCAGCGAAATGACCCCAGAGCATTTAAAACCACTTCCATTGAAAGGACACCAGAACACTTAAAAACCCGCTTCAAGCGAAATGACCTCAGAGCACATAAAAACCGTTTCAAGCGAAATGACTCCAGAGCACTTAAAACCAGCTTCCAATGAAATGACTCAGATCACTTAAATACCGCTTCCAACGAAATAATTCCAGATCACTTAAAAACCAGATTCAAGGAAATGACTCAGAGCACTTAAAAATCGCTTCAACGAAAGCATACCAGAACACTTAAAGCGGCTCCAGCGAAATGACTCAGAGCACTTAAAAACCCGCTTCCAGCGAAATGAATCCACAGCACTTAAAAACCCGCTTCCAGCGAAATGACTCCAGAGCACTTAAAAACCCGCTTCCAATGAAGTGACTCCAGAGCTCTTAAAACCCGATGTCCAACGAAATGACTCAGAGCATTTAAAACCCGTTTCCCACGAAATGACTCCAGAGCACTTAAAAACCAGCTTGTGAAATGACTCCAGAGCACTTAAAACCTGGCTGAAATTACTCAGAGAACTTAAAAACTCACTTCAAAGCGAAATGACTCCAGAGCACTTAAAAAACCGCTTTCAACGAAATGACCCCAGAGCACTTAAAACCGCTTCCAATGAAGTGACTCAGAGCACTTAAAAACCGCTTCCAATGAAGTGACTCCAGAGCTCTTAAAAACCAGGTCAATGAAATGACTCCCAGAGCATTAAAAACCAGCTTCCAACGAAATGACTCAGAGCACTTAAAACCTGGCTGTTGAAATTACTCAGAGAACTTAAAACTCACTTCAAGCGAAATGACTCAGAGCACTTAAAAACCGCTCTCAATGAAATGACCCCAGAGCATTTAAAAACCCACTTGCAAAGAAAGAAAAAACAGACCACCTAAAAACCTGATTCCAAAGAAATGACTCAGAACACTAAAAACCAGCTTCCAGCGAAATGACTCTAGATCACTTAAATAACCGCTTCAAAAAATAATTCCAGATCACTTAAAAACCAGATTCAAAGAAATGAATCCAGAGCACTTAAAAACACGCTGAAAGCATACCAGAACATTTAAAGCCCACTTCCAGCGGAATGACTCGAACACTTAAAAACCTGCTTTCAACAGAAATGACCCCAGAGCATTTAAAACCCACTTCAATGAAAGAACACAGAACACTTAAAAACTGCTTCAAATAAATGACTCAGTACACTAAAAACCGCTTCCAACAAAATGACTCCAGAGCACTTAAAACCTGCTTCCAACGAAATGACTCCAGAGCACTTAAAACCTGCTTCTTGAAAAGACTCCAGAGCACATAAAAACCCGCCATGAAAATGAACTAAGAGCACATAAAAAACCGTTTCAACGAAATGATTCAGAGCACTTAAGAACAGCAAAAAAATGACTCCGCAGCAATTAAAAACACGCTGTGAAATGACTCCAGAACACTTAAAACCTGCTTCAAAGAAATGACCTCAGAGCACATAAAAACTCATTTCTAATGAAATGACTCCAGATCACTTAAAAACCGCTTCCAATGAAATGACTCCAGAGCACTTAAAAACCTGCTTCAAGGAAAGGATGCAGAACACTTAAAAACCGCTTCCAACCATGACTCCAGATCACTTAAAAATGGCCTACTGAGAAATGACCTCAGCGCACATAAAAACCGCTTCAACGAAATGACTCAGAGCATTTAAAACCCGCTACCAAGGAAATGACTCAGAAAACTTCAAAAACTGCTTCAGCGAAATGACTCCAGAGCACTTAAAAACCTGCTTGTGAAATGAATCAGAGCACTTAAAAATCTGCTTCAATAAAATGACTCCAGAGCAATTAAACTACTTCAATTAAATGACTCCAGAAAACTTAAAAATCTGCTTCAGAAATGACTCCAGAGCACTTAAAAATCTGCTTCCAGCGAAATGACTCAGAGCACTTAAAAATCTGCTTCCAATGAAATGACTCAGAGCACTTAAAAACCAGCTTCAGCGAAATGACTCAGATCACTTAAATAACCGCTTTCAGCGAAATTATTCCAGAGGACTTAAAAACCGCTGTGAAATGACTCCAGAGCACTTAAAACCCACTTCCAGCGAAAGGATACCAGAACACTAAAAAAAACCGCTTGAAATGACTCAGAAACTTAAAACCTGCTTCCAAAGAAATGACCTCAGAGCACATAAAAACTCATTTCTAATGAAATGACTCCAGATCACTTAAAAACCCGCTTCCAATGAAATGACTCCAGAGCACTTAAAAACCTGCTTCCAAGGAAAGGATACCAGAACACTTAAAAACCCGCTTCCAACCCAACGACTCCAGATCACTTAAAAAATTCACTGTGAAATGACCTCAGCGCACATAAAAACCGCTTCCTGAGAAATGACTCCAGAGCATTTAAAACCCGCTACCAAGGAAATGACTCCAGAAAACTTCAAAAACTGCTTCCAACGAAATGACTCCAGAGCACTTAAAAACCTGCTTCCAACGAAATGAATCCAGAGCACTTAAAAATCTGCTTCCAATAAAATGACTCCAGAGCAATTAAAAACTCGCTTCCAATTAAATGACTCCAGAAAACTTAAAAATCTGCTTCCAACGAAATGACTCCAGAGCACTTAAAAATCTGCTTCCAACGAAATGACTCCAGAGCACTTAAAAATCTGCTTCCAATGAAATGACTCCAGAGCACTTAAAAACCAGCTTCCAGCGAAATGACTCCAGATCACTTAAATAACCGCTTCCAACGAAATTATTCCAGAGGACTTAAAAACCCGCTTCCAACGAAATGACTCCAGAGCACTTAAAAACCCACTTCCAACGAAAGGATACCAGAACACTTAAAAACCCGCTTCCAACGAAATGACTCCAGAGCACTTAAAAACCCGCTTTCAACGAAATGAACTCAGAGCACATAAAAACCCGTTTCAAACGAAATGACTCCAGAGCATTTACAAACCCGTTTCCAACGAAATGACTCCAGAGCACTTAAAAACCAGCTTCCAACGAAATGACTCCAGATCAGTTAAATAACCGCTTCCAACGAAATTATTCCAGATCACTTAAAAACCAGATTCCAAGGAAATGACTCCAGAGCACTTAAAAACATGCTTCCAACTAAAGCATAACAGAACACTTAAAAGCCCACTTCCAACGAAATGACTCCAGAGCCTTAAAAACCCGCTTCCAACGAAATGATTCCAGAGCACTTAAATAACCGAATCCAATGAAATGACTCCAGAGAACTTAAAAACCAGCTTCCAACGAAATGACTCCAGAGCATTTAAAATCTTCCTTCCAAAGAAATTACTCCAGAGAACTTAAAAACCCGCTTCCAACGAAATGACTCGAGAGCACTTAAAAACCCGCATCCAACGAAATGACTCCAGAGCACTTTAAAACCCCTTTCCAACGAAATGAATCCTGAGCACTTAAATACCTGCTTCCAATGAAATGACCTCAGAGCACATAAAAAACCGTTTCCAACGAAATGACTCCAGAGCACTTAAAACCTGGCTTCCAACGAAATTACTCCAGAGAACTTAAAAACTCGCTTCCAACGAAATGACTCCAGAGCACTTAAAAACCCGCTTCCAAGGAAAGGATACCAGAACACTTAAAAACCCACTTCCAATAAAAGGACTCCAGAACACTTAAAAACCTGCATCCAAAGAAATGACTCCAGAACACTTAAATACCCGCTTCCAACGAAATGAATCCAGAGCACTTAAAAACCTGCTTCCAACGAAATGACTCCAGAGCACTTAATAAACCGCTTCCAACGAAAATTATACCAGAACACTTAAGAACCCGCTCCCAAAGAAATGACTCCTGAGCACTTAAAAACCCGCTTCCAACGAAATGACCTCCGAGCACATAAAAACCCGTTTCTAATGAAATGACTCCAGAGCACTTAAAAACCTGCTTCCCACGAAATGACTCCAGATCCCTTAAAAACCCGCTTAAAACGAAATGGCTCCACAGGATTAAATAACCCCTTCCAACGAAATGACTCAAGAGAACTTAAAAACCAGCTTCCAACGAAATGACTCCAGAGCACTTAAAACCTGGCTTCCAACGAAATTACTCCAGAGAACTTAAAAACACGCTTCCAACAAAATGACTCCAGAGCACTAAAAAACCCGCTCTCAATGAAATGACCCGAGAGCATTTAAAAACCCACTTCCAATGAAAGGACACCAGAACACTTAAAAACCTGCTTCCAAAGAAATGACTCCAGAACAGTTAAAAACCGGCTTCCAACGAAATGACTCCTGAGCACTTAAAAACCCGCTTCCAACAAAATGAACTCAGAGTACATAAAAACCCATTTGAAACTAAATGACTCCAGAGCATTTAAAAACCCATTTCCAACGAAATGACTCCAGAGCACTTAAAAACAGCACTTCCAATGAAATGACTCCAGAGCACTTAAATACCCAATTCCATCGAAATGACTCCAGAGCAATTAAAAACACTTCCAACTGAAATGATGCCAGAGCACTTAAAAGCCTGCTTCAACGAAATGACCTCCCAGCACATAAAAACCGGTTCCAATGAAATGACTCCAGAGCAGCTTAAAACTCGTTTCCAACAAAATGACTCCAGAGCACTTAAAAAAACATAACAAAATGACTCAGAGCACTTAAATACCCACTCCAACAAAATAATTCAGATCACTTAAAAACCAGATTCAGGAAATGACTCCAGAGTACTTAAAAACATGCTTCCAATGAAAGGACTCCAGAGCACTTAAAACCCACTTCCAGCGAAATGACTCAGTGCACTTAAAACCTGGCTTCCAACGAAATTACTCAGAGAACATAAAACTCGCTTCAGCGAAATGCCTCCAGAGCACTTAAAAACCGCTTTCAGCGAAATGACCCCAGAGCATTTAAAAACCCACTTCCATTGAAAGGACACCAGAACACTTAAAAACCGCTTCAAGCGAAATGACCTCAGAGCACATAAAAACCGTTTCAAGCGAAATGACTCCAGAGCACTTAAAAACCAGCCTAAATGAAATGACTCAGATCACTTAAATACCCTTCCAGCGAAATAATTCCAGATCACTTAAAAACCAGATTCAAGGAAATGACTCCAGAGCACTTAAAATAAACGCTGAAAGCATACCAGAACACTTAAAAGCCGACTCCAGCGAAATGACTCAGAGCGCCAAAAACCCTTCAACGAAATGAATCCACAGCACTTAAAACCCGCTCCAACGAAATGACTCCAGAGCACTTAAAACCCGCTTCCAATGAAGTGACTCCAGAGCTCTTAAAACCCCGTCCAACGAAATGACTCCAGAGCATTTAAAAACCCGTTTCCCACGAAATGACTCCAGAGCACTTAAAAACCAGCTTCCAGCGAAATGACTCCAGAGCACTTAAAACCTGGCTGAAATTACTCAGAGAACTTAAAAACTCACTTCAAGCGAAATGACTCCAGAGCACTTAAAAACCGCTTTCAACAGAAATGACCCCAGAGCACTTAAAAACCGCTTCCAATGAAGTGACTCAGAGCACTTAAAACCCCTTCCAATGAAGTGACTCCAGAGCTCTTAAAACCCAGTCCAATGAAATGACTCAGAGCATTAAAAACCAGCTTCCAGCGAAATGACTCAGAGCACTTAAAACCTGGCTTCCAACAGAAAATTACTCCAGAGAACTTAAAAACTCACTTCAAGCGAAATGACTCCAGAGCACTTAAAACCCGCTCTCAATGAAATGACCCCAGAGCATTTAAAAACCCACTTGCAAAGAAAGAAAAACAGACCACCTAAAAACCTGATTCCAAAAAATGACTCAGAACACTTAAAAACCAGCTTCCAGCGAAATGACTCCAGATCACTTAAATAACCGCTTCAAAAAATAATTCCAGATCACTTAAAAACCAGATTCAAGAAATGAATCCAGAGCACTTAAAAACACGCTTCCAACGAAAGCATACCAGAACATTTAAAGCCCACTTCCAGCGGAATGACTCGAACAAAAACCCTGCTCCATGAAATGACTCAGAGCTGAGCACTTCAAATACACCTGCTTCCAAAAAATGAAACCAGTTCTTAAAAACCGCTTCCAACAAATGACTCCAGAGCACTTAAAACCCTGCTTGCAATGAAATGACTCAGAGAACTTAAAACAACCGCTTCCAGTGAAATGACTCAGAGCACATAAAAACCCTTCTATCGAAATGAATCAGAGCACATAAAACCAGCTTTCAAAAATAATGACTCAGAGCACTTAAAAACAGGCAAAAAAAATGACTCAGGCAATTAAAACGCAGCTTCAAGTGAAATGACTCCAGAAGTATTAAAAACCTGCTTCCAAAGAAATGACCTCAGAGCACTTAAAAACCCATTTCCAACAAAATGATTTCAGAGCACTTTAAAAACCCGCTTCAAGCGAAATGACTCAGAGCAAAAACCTGCTTAAAAACCAGCTTCATCAAATGACTCCTGTTCAATTAATAACACACTTCAAACAAAGACTCCAACACTTAAAAAACCTCTTGTGAAAAGACTCCAGAGCACTTAAAAACCTGCTTCCAGTGAAATGTCTCAGAAGTATGTAAAAACCGTTTCAAGGAAATGACTCAGAGCACTTAAAACCAGCTTCCAACAAAATGACTCAGAGCACTTAAAAACTGCTTCAATGAAAGGACACCAGAACAATTAAAACCGCTTCAATGAAATGACTCAGAGCACTTAAAAAATCTGCTTCAGCGAAATGACCCCAGAGCACTTAAAACCCTGCTTGCAATGAAATGACTCAGATCACTTAAAGACCGCTTCCTGTGAAATGACTCAGAGCCAAAAACCGATTCAGCTTGAAATGACCCCAGAGCTCTTAAAATCCAGCGTCGAAAAAAACTGCAGAACACTTAAAAAACCGCTTCCAGTGATATGTCTCAGAGTAAGTAAAAACCGCTTGCAACTAAATGACTCAGGGCACTTAAAAACCCGCTTTCCCAAAATCACTCCAGAGCACTTAAAACCCCCTTCAATTAAATGAATCAGTTTACTTAATAACCCGCTTCAAAGAAAGGACTCCAGAGCTCTTAAAAACCGCTTCCAGTGAAATGTCTGAGAAGTATGTAAAAACCGGGTCCATCGAAATGAGTCAGAGCACTTAAAACCGATTCCATCAAACAAATCCAGAACACTTATGACCGCTTCTGATGAAATGATTCAGAGCACTTAAAAACCAACACTAATGAAATGACTACAGAGAACTTAAAAACCTGCTTCCAGTGAAATGTCTCAGAAGTATGTAAAAACAGCTTGCAACTAAATCACTCAGTAGCACTTAAAAACCGCTTCCAGAAAAGACTCTGGCACCCAAAACCTGCTTGCAACATAATGACTCAGAGCCCTTAAAACCCTCTTCCAGTGAAATGTCTCAGAAGTATGTAAAAACCTGCTTCCATCGAAATGACTCCAGAGCACTTAAAAACCGCTTCCAGCGAAATGACTCAGAGCACTTAAAAAGCCACTTCCAGCGAAATGAATCCGTTCACTTAATAACCCGCTACTAAAGAAAAGACTCCAGAGCACTTAAAAACCTGCTTGCAATGAAATGACTCAGAACACTCAAAAACCCGCTTCCAGTGAAATGTCTCAGAAGTACTTAAAAACCGCATCCAGCGAAATGACTCCAGAGCACTAAAAACCGCTTCCAACCAATTGACTCAGTTCAATTAAAAACCGCTTCCAACAAAAAGACTCAGAACACTTAAAAACCTGCTTGCAACAAAATGACTCCAGAGCAATTAATAAACCTGCTTGCAGCGAAATGACTCCAGAGCCATTAAAAACCCGCTTCCAGCGTAATGACTCAGAGCACTTAAAACCCGCTAGCGAAATGACTCAGTTCAATTAACAAAGCAATTCCAACAAAAAGACTCAGAACACTTAAAAACCGCTTGCTTTCAAAATGACTCCCAGAGCACTTAAAAACCGCTTCCAGCGAAATGACTCCAGTTCAATTAATAACCGCTTCCAAAAAGACTCCAGAACACTTAACAACCGCTTGCAATGAAATGACTGCAGAGCCATTTAAAACCACGTTTCCAACGAAAAAGACTCAGAACTCTTAAGCCCCACTTCCAGCGAAATGACTCCAGAGCCATTAAAAACCCTTCCAGCGAAATGAGTCAGAACACTAAAAAACTCGCTTGCAATGAAATGACTCCAGAGCACTTAAAAAACAAGCTTCTAGTGAATTGTCTGAGAAGTATATAAAAACCTGCTTGCAACTAAATGATTCCAGAGCACTTACACCCCGATTGCAACAAAATGACTCCAGAGCACTTAAAAAACCGCTTCCAAAGAAAAACTGCAGAGCACTTATAACCTTCTTCCATCGAAATGAATCCAGAACACTTAAAAACCCGCTTCCAACAAAATGACTCCTGAGCACTTAAAAACCCGTTTCTAACAAAATTAACTAAGAGCACATAAAATCCCGTTTCCAACGAAATGACTCCAGAGCACTTAAAAACCCGCTTCAAACGAAATGACTCCAGAGCACTTAAGAACCTGCTTCCAAAGAAATGACTCCAGAGCACTTAATAAACCGCTTCCAACGAAAAGGATACCAGAACACTTAAGAACCCGATCCCAACGAAATGACTCCTGAGCACTTAAAAACCAGCTTCCAAAGAAATGACCTCCGAGCACATAAAAACCCGTTTCCAATGAAATGACTCAGAGCACTTAAAAACCGCTTCCCACGAAATGACTCAGAGCCCTTAAAAACCCGCTTAAAGCGAAATGTCTCCACAGGATTAAATAACCCCTTCAAGAAATGACTTAGAGAACTTAAAACCAGCTTCCAGAAATGACTCAGAGCACACTAAAATCTGGCTTCCAACTGTGAAATGACTCAGAACTTAAAAACTCGCTTCCAACAAAATGACTCAGAGCACTTAAAACCAGCTGTGAAATGACTCAGAGCACTTAAAAACCCACTTCCAACAAAAGGATACCAGAACACTTAAAAACCTGCTTACAACAAAATGACTCCAGAGCACTTAAAATCCCCTTCCACTGAAATGACTGCAGAACACTTAAAACCCTTCCAGCGAAATGAGTCCAGAGCATAAAATCTCTTCAACGAAATGACTCTGGAGAACTTAAAACCCACCTCCAACAAAATGACTCCAGGGCAATTAAAAACCAGCTTCCACTAAAAGACTCAGAGCACTTAAAAACCCTCTTCCAACAAAATGACTCTAGAAAACTTAAAAACCTGATTCCATCAATTGACTCCAAGCACTTAAAAACCGCTCCCAATGAAAAAGATGCAGAACTTAGCAAAAATCCGCTTCCAAAGAAATGACTAGAGCACGTAAAAATACTCTTCAAGCGAAATGACTGCAGAGCACTTAAAAACCGCATCCAGCGAAATGCCTCAGACTACTTAAAAACCACTTCAAGCGAAATGACTCAGAGCTCTTAAAACCCACTTCAGCAGAAATGAATCCAGAGCACTTAAATGCGCTTCAAGCGAAATAAATCCAGAACACTTAAATACCCGCTTCCAATGAAATGACCTCAGAGCACATAAAACCGTTTCAAATGAAATGACTCAGAGCACTTAAAAACCCGATTCAACGAAAGGATACCAGAACACAAAAAAACCGCTTCAAAGAAATGACTCCAGAGCACTTAAAAATCTGCTTCAATGAAATGACTCAGAGGAATTAAAACTGGCTTCAGCGAAATGACTCAGATCACTTAAAACCGGCTTCAAAAGAAATGACTCCAGATCACTTAAAAATTTGCTTCAGCGAAATGACCTCAGAGCACATAAAACCTGCTTCAAGAATGGATCCCAGAACACTTACAAACCCCTTCCAGCGAAATGACTCAGAGCACTTAAAAATCTGCTTCAATGAAATGACTCCAGAGCCATTAAAAACTAACCGCTTCATGAAATGATTCAGAGCACTTAAAAACCAGCTTCAGCAGAAATGACTCAGAGCACTTAAAAACCCGCCTCCAACGAAATGACTCCAGAGCACTTAAAACCTGCTTCCAGCGAAATGACCTCAGAACACATAAAAACCATTTCAGAAATGACTCCAGAGCAGCAAAAACCAGCTTCCAAAGAAATGACCCCAGAGGACTTAAAAACCGCTTCAATGAAATGACTCAGAGCAATTAAAAACCGCTTCCTCTGAAAGGATACCAGTTTTAAAAACCTTCCTGTGAAATGACTCCAGATCACTTAAAAATCTGCTTACAGCGAAGCGACCTCAGAGCACATAAAAACCTGCCAACAAAATGGCGTTAGAGCACTTTAAACCACTTCCAAATAAATGACTCAGA
>JAEOAE010001937.1:0-20125 GCA_036365155.1 Meriones psammophilus
TTTTAAGTGCTCTGGGGTCATTTAGATTTGAGCGGATTTGGGGTCATTTCATTGGAGCGTGTTTTCAGTTCTCTGGGCCATTTTTAAAGGGGGTTTTTTAGTGCTCTGGGTTCATTTTGTTGGGAAACGGTTTTAGTGCTCTGAGTCATTTCTTTGGGAAACGGGGTTTTAGTGCTCTAGGTCATTTCTTAAGGGACATTTTTAATGTTCCTGAGTCATTTTGTGGGCGGTTTTAAATGTTCTGGGTCCTTTCATTGAACGGGGTTTAAGTGCTCTAGAGTTGTTTTATTTGGCAGGTTTTAAATGCTCTGTAGTCATTTCTGTGGCAGGTTATTAAGTGCCTGGGGGTCATTTCGTTTGGGCTGGGTTTTTTAAAATTCTGGAGTCATATTGTTGAAACGGGTTTTGAGTGCTCTGGGAAACATTTCCAGGGGTTTTATGTGCCTAGGGGCATTTAAGCGGGTTTTAAGTGCCTGGGTTCATTTTTTTTAGCGGTTTTTTTGTGCACTGACATTTGTTGGAACTGGTTTTAAGTGCCCCAGGGCCTATAGGTGAAGCGGTTTTAAGTGCTCTATATTCTTTCATTGGGAAAGGGGGGTTTTTAGTGCTCTGGGGTCATTTCGTAAAGGGTTTTACGTGCTCTGGATTTTTTCTTTTAGCATGTTTTTTAAATGCTCCCGAGTTATTTTTAAGCGGGTTTGTGCTCTGGAGTCATTCTTGAGCGGGTTTTTATGGCACTGAGGACATTTCGTTGGGAAATGGGGTTTTTAAGTCCTCTGGTCATTTATTAAGTGGGTTTTAAGTGCTCTGGAGTCAGTTCTGGAAGGTTTTAAGTGTCTAAGTAATTTGTTAGCGGTTTTAAGTGTCTGGGGTCATTTCTTTGGAAGTTTGTTTTTAAGTGCTCTGGGGTCATTTCTTGGCGGGTTTTTTAAATGTTCTGGGATAAATTTCTTTGAAACGGGTTTTTAAGTGCTGTGAGTCTTTTGTTAGGCGGATTTTTAAGTCTCTAGAGTCATTTCATTGAAGGGTTTTTATGTGCACTGAGGACATTTTGTTGGGAAGTGGGCTTTTTAATCTGAGTCATTTTTTGGAAGGTTTTAGATGCTCTGGGGTCATATAGGAAGCGTTTATTAATGCTCCTGAGTCATTCGTTAAGCGGGGGGTTTTAAAATCTCGCCTCCTTTCATTGGAAGGGTTTAAGTGCTCTAGGGTCGATTGTTAAACAGTTTTAAATGCCTTAGCAATTGTTGAAACGTGGTTTTTTAAATGTTCTGAGTCATTTTTATGAGGGTTGTACTTTCTCTGGGGTCATTTTGGAGGGTTTTTATGTGCCTGGGGGTCATTTCTTGAAGAGGTTTTAAGTGTTTTGGGTTTATTTCATTGGAAGGTTTTAAGTGCTCTGTAGTCATTTTGTTGAAGAGGTTTTAAGTGCTCTGGAGTCATTTTATTGGGAAACATGTTTTTAGGACTCTGAGTCATTTTGTTGAAGTGGGTTTTGAGTGCTCTGGAGTCATTTCATTGGAAGGGTTTTGAAGTGCTCTGCTATTTCGTTAGGCGGGTTTTAAGGCTCTGGGATCATTTCATTGGAAGCTGGTTTTAAGTGTTGGAGTCCTTTCGTTGAAGGGTTTTAAGTCTCTGGAGTCATTTGTGGAAGCGGGTTTTGTCTCTGAGTCCTTTCTTGAAGCGGATTTTAAGTGCTCTGGAGTCATTTGTTGGAAGCGGGTTTATGTGCTCTGGGTCTCATTTAGTTGAAGCGGTTTTATGTGCACTGGGAACATTTCCTTGGAACGGTTATTAAAGTGCTCTGGGCTCATTTAGTTGAGCGGTTTTCAATGCTATGGAGTTATTTCTGCATAGCGGTTTCAGAGTGCTCTGGTCATTTCATTGGAAACGGTTTAAGTGCTCTGGGTCATTTGTTGGAAGCAGGTTTTAAGTGCTCTGGAGTCATTTATTGAGCAGGGTTTTTGAGTACTCTGGAGTGATTTGTTGGAAGGGGTTTTGAGTGCTCTGAGTCATTTCATTGAAGGGTTTCAAGTGCTCTGAAGTCATTTCATTGGAAGCTAGGTTTTAAGTGCTCTGAGTCATTTTTAGGAGTTGTTTTAAGTGCTCTGGATTCATTTCTTTGGAAGCAGGTTTTAGTGCTCTGGAGTCATTTCATTGGAGCGGTTTTGAGTGCTCGAGTCATTTCCGTTGAGCGGGTTTTAAGTGCTCTGGAGTCATTTCGTTGGAAGCGGGTTTTTGATGGCTCTGGAGTCATTTCTGGAAGCGGTTTTTGAGTTCTCTGAGTCATTTGTTGGAAGCGGGTTTTAGAGTGCTCTGGATTTTTTCATTGAGCGTGTTTTTAAGTGCTCTGACTCATTTCGTTGAGCGGAGTTTTAAATATTCTGGTCTCTTTCAAGCGGTTTAATCTCTTGGTCTTTCATTGACGTTTTTAAATGCTCTGAGTCAATTTGTTAGAGGGGTGTTTTAGTGTTTGAGGGCATTTTATTGGAAGCAGTTTTTTAATGTCTGGATCATTTTGTTGAGGGGTTTAGAGTGCTCTGAATCATTTCTAAGCGGTTTTTTGTGCTCTGGAGGTCATTTGGTGGAAGCAGGTTTTAAGTGCTCTGGGATCATTTCTGGAAGTGGTTTTGAGTGCTCTGGAGTCATTTAGCGGTTTGAGGCTCTGGGGTCATTTCGTTTGGAAGGGGTTTTTGTACCGGACATTTTGTTTGAACTGGGTTTTAAGTGCTCTTGAGTCATTTCTGTGAAGCGGGTTTTTTAAGTGCCTGGGGGTCATTTCGTTTGGGAAGGATTTAGAGTGTTTTGGAGTCATTTCATTAAGGGGGTTTAAGTGCTGGTCGTTTGAAGGGAGGTTTTTTTAAATACCTGGGGTATTTCATTGTGCTGTTTTGAGACTTGAATCATTCTTTCAATGGGTTTTTTTAAAGCCTGGGGGCATTTTTTTTGGGGTTTTTGGCCCCAAAATTTGATGGAAAGGGTTTTTTTGCTCGAGTATTTTTGGGGGTTTTTGTCTGAGTCATTTCGTTGGGCATGTTTTTGTTCACATTTTTTGGGAAACGGGTTTAAATTTCATTGTTTTGTTGGAAGAGGGTTTTTAAATGTTGTAGTCATTTTTTAGCGGTTTTTAAGTGCTCTGAGTCATTTCTGCATTGAAGCGGGTTTTAGTGCTCTGGGGTCATTTCGTGGAAGCAGGTTTTAGGTCTGGAGTCATTTGTTGGAAGCATCTTTAAGAGTGCTCTGGAATCATTTTGTTGGAAGCGGTTTTAAGTGCTCTAAGGTCATTTTTTGGAAGCGGTTTTTAAGTGCTCTGGGTTCATTTGTTGGAAGCTGGTTTTTATGTGCACTGAGAACATTTCAGTTGGAACTGGGTTTTAAGTGCTCTGGGCTCATTTCTTGAAGCGGTTTTAAGTGCTCTGAGTCATTTCGTGAAGCGGTTTTAGAGTGCTCTGGATCACTCATTAGGCGGTTTAAGTGCTCTGAGACATTCGTTGGAACTGGTTTTAAGTGCTCTGAGTCATTTTGATTGAAGCATTTTTTGAGACTCTGAGTCATTCGTTGGAAGGGTTTTAGTGCTCTGAGTCATTCATTGGAAGTGGTTTTAAGTGCTCTGAGTCATTTGCTTGGAAGCAGGTTTTTAAGTGCTCTGGAGTCATTTGTTGGAAGCAGGTTTTTAAGTGCTCTGGAGTCATTTTATTGGAAGCATGTTTTTAGTACTTGGAGTGATTTTGTTGGAAGTGGTTTGAGTGCTCTGAGTCATTTCATTGAAGGGGTTTTAAGTGCTCTAGTATTTGTTGGAAGCAGGTTTTAATGCTCTAGTCATTTCTTGGAAACGTTTTTAAGTGCTCTGATCATTCTTTGGAGCGGTTTTAAGTGCTCTGATCATTTCATTGGAAGCGGGTTTTTAGTGCTCGGACATTTCGTTGGAGCGGGTTTTTTTAAATGCTCTGGAGTCATTTGTTGGGAAAAAAGTTTTTGATGCTCTGGAGTCATTTTATTGGAAGGTTTTTTAGTTCTCTGGAGTCATTTTGTTAAGCGGGTTTTAGATGCTCTGGATTTTCATTGGAGGTGTTTTAAGTGCTCCTGATTTATTTCATTAGGGGGTTTTAAATTTCTGGTTCCTTTCATTAGGAGGGGTTTAAGTGCTCTAGGTCGTTTAAATTGGACGGTTTTAAATGCTCTGTAGTCAATTTGTTAAGGGGTGTTTTAAGTGTCTGAGTCATTTATTGGAAACGGGGTTTTTTAATGTCTGGGTCTTTTGTTGGGAAAGGGGTTTTTGAGTGTCTTGGAATCATTTGTTGGAAGGGTTTTATTCTCTGAGGTCATTTCGTTTGGGAAACAGGTTTTTAAGTGCTCTGGGTCATTTTTGGGAAACGGTTTTGAGTGCTTGTCATTAGTTGGAAGCGGTTTGAGTCCTGGCATTTTGTTGGAACGGGTTTTAAGTGCTCTGGAGTCATTTATTGGAAGGGGGTTTTTGAGTGCTCGGAGTCATTCGTTGGGAAAGGGGGTTTTTAAATGCTCTGGAGTCATTTTGTTGGAAGCGGGGTTTTAATGGGTCTGGAGTCATTTCTTGGAAGCGGTTTTTTAGTCTCTAGTCCCTTTGTTGGAAAGCGGGTTTTTAATGTTCCCGGATTTTCTTGAAACGTGGTTTTAAGTGCTTGACCTTTCTTGGAAGCGGGTTTTAAATATTTTGGTCTTTTCTTGGAAGAGGGGTTTATGCTCTTGGTCTTTGTTGGAAGCTAGGTTTTAAATGCTCTGTAGTCAATTTGTTAGAGGTGTTTTAAGTGTCTGGAGTCATTTGTGAAGCAGTTTTTAAGTGCTCTGAGTCATTTTGTTGGAAGGGTTTAGAGTGCTCTGGAATCATTTGTTGGAAGCGGGTTTTAGTGCTCTGAGGTCATTTCGTGGAACAGGTTTTAAGTGCTCTGGGATCATTTCGTTGGAAGCTGGTTTTGAGTGCTCTGGAGTCATTTGTTGAAGCGGGTTTTAGTCACTGAGGAATTTCGTTGGAACTGGTTTTAGTGCTCTGGGGTCATTTCGTGGGGGTTTTTGTGCACTGAGGGAATTCGTTGGAACTGGTTTTTAAGTGCTCTGAATCATTGTTAAGGGTTTTTAGTTCTTTGGGGTCATTTCATTGAGCGTTTGTTGAGTACTCTGGAGTCATTTCTTTGGGAAGGGTTTTTGTGCTCTGGTCATTTCGTAGCGGGTTTTTCAGTGCTCTGGAGTCATTTCTTGGTAGGGGTTTTTAAGTTTCCCGAGTCATTTCGTTAGCGGGTTTTAAATGTTCTGTGTCCTTTGGAAGGTTTAGTGCTCTAGGTCGCTTTGTTGGAAGCAGGTTTTTAAATGTCTGTAGTCAATTTCTTGGAAGTTTTTTTAATGCTGTGGGGTCCTTTTGTTGAAGCGGATTTTAAGTGCTCTGGGTTTATTTCTTGGAGGGGTTTTAGTGCACTGAGGATATTTCGTTGAACTGGGTTTTTTAAATGCTCTGGTCATTTTTTGGGGCCGATTTTAAGTACTGGGGTCATTTCTGTTGAAGGGTTTTTAGTGGTCTGGGGTCATTTCGTGAACGTTTACGTTTCTCTGAATCTTTTTGATGGAGCGGGGGTTTAAGTGCTCTAGGTCGTTTTGGAAACAGGTTTTTAAATGCTCTGAGTCAATTTGTTGGAAGTGGGTATTTGGGCTCTGGAGCTTTTAAGTTTGGAGTTTATTTTAAGTTCTCTTAGTAAATTTTTTTGGAAGCAGGTTTTAAGTGCTCTGGAGGTCATTTAGCCCGGAGCTTTGTTTGGGTTTTGAGTGCTCTGGGATCATTTCTTGGAAGGGTTTTAAGTGCTCTGGTTTATTTGTTGGAAGCGGGTTTTTAATGTCTGAGTCATTTTGTTGAGGGTTTTGAGTGCTCTGGAATCATTTCGTTAAGGGGGTTTTAGTGCCTGAGGCATTTTGTTGAACTGGGTTTTTAAATGCTCTGGGTCATTTATTGGAAGCGTTTTTAGTGCTCTTAGGTCATTTTGTTGGAAGGGTTTTAAGTGCTCTGGAGTCATTTGTTAGCGGTTTTTTTGTGACCCGAGGCTTTTTGTGGAACAGGTTTTGAAGTGCTCTGGGTCATTTCGTTTGGATGGTTTTTAAGTGCTCTGGAGTCATTTAAATTGGAAGGGGTTTTGAGGGCTCTAGTCATTTATTAGGCGGGTTTTAAATGCTTGGAGTCCTTTGTTGGAACGGTTTTTAAGTGCTCCTGAGTATTTTTATGGAACGGGGTTTTAAATGTTCTAGTGTCCTTTCTTGGAAGCGGGTTTAAGTGCTCTGAGGGCATTTCGTTGGAAGCGGGTTTTATGTTTTTTCGAGGCATTTGTTGGGAACGGTTTTTAAGTGCTCTGAGTCATTTCGTTGGGCGGGTTTTTATGTGCCTGAGGCATTTCGTTGGGAACGGGTTTTAAGTGCTCTGGAATCATTTCGTTGAGCGGGTTTTAAATTCTTGGGTCATTTCATTGGGCGTGTTTTGAGTACTCTGGGGTCATTTCTTGGGAAAGGGGTTTTAAATGCCCGAGTCATTTTTAAGGGGGTTTTCAGTGCTCTGGAGTTTTCTTGAGCGGGTTTTTAAGTCTCCTGATCATTTCGTTGGACGGGTTTTAAATGTTCTGGTTTTTCTTGAAGCGGGTTTAAGTGCTCTAGGGGCGTTTTTTGGGAAACAGGTTTTTTTAAAAGCTCTGTAGTCAATTTTTGGAGTGTTTTTAATTCGGAGTCCTTTTTTGGAGCGATTTTTAAGTGCTCTGGATTTATTTTGTTGAGCGGGTTTAAGTGCTCTGGAAAATTTCGTTGAACGGGTTTTAAGTGCTCTGAGTTTATTTTTGGAGGCAGGTTTTAAGTCTCTGGATCATTTCTTGGAAGGGGTTTTGAGTGGTCTGGGGTCATTTCGTTGGAACGGTTTTTAGTGCTCTGAATTCTTTGGGCGGGTTTATGTCTAGGTGCTTTTTTGGAAAAAGGGGTTTTTTAAAAACTCTGTAGTCAATTTGTTGAGAAGTGGGTTTTAAGGGCCGGGTCTTTTTTTGGGCTTTTTAGTTTTTGATATTTTTGGAAAGGGTTTTTTTGTTCGGGCATTTGTTTTTTGGGGGGTTTTAAATGCTCTGGGTTTATTTTTGGAGGGGTTTTAAGTGCTCTGGGTCATTTCTTGGGGGGGGTTTTTTAAATGCTCCCAGTCATTTCATTGGAATTTTTTAATGTCTGGGTCTTTAGTTTAGCGGTTTTAAGTTCTGGGTCTTTCATTGGCGGGGTTTAGTCTCCCGGTTTGTTAAAAGGGGGTTTTTAATGCTCTGGATCATTTTGTTGGAAGGGTTTTAAGTGCTCTAAGTCATTTGTGGACGGGTTTTTTAATGCCGGGGTCATTTTTTTAGGCGGGTTTTAATCTTGATCATTTCTTGGAAAGTTTTAAGTGCTCTATCATTTCTTTTGGAAAACGGGGGTTTAGTTTATTTTTTTTAAGCGGTTTTAAATGTCTGAGTTTTTTTTGGCGTTTTTAAGTCTCGGAGTCATTTAGTTTAGGCGGGTTTTATTCTCTTTATTTTTTTGGGAAAAGGGTTTTAAAATTTGGGGTCATTTGTTTTAAAAATCTTTAAGAAATTTTTTCTGGAATCTTTTTTAAAGGCGGGTTTTTAATTAAGGTCATTTCTTTTTAAAGGGGGTTTTTTAAATGCCTGGGTTTATTTGTTGGAAGGGTTTTAGTGTGAGAATTTGTTGGAACGGGTTTTTAAATGCTCTGGGTCATTTCTTTTAGCGGGTTTTTTAAATGCTCTGGGTCATTTAATTGGCGGGTTTTAAGTGTCTGGATTTTCATTTGGAAAACGGGTTTTTTGTGCTTGGGCTTTGTTAAGCGGTTTTTTAAGTCTCTGAGTTTTATTGGAAGCATGTTTTTAGTTCTGGGGTCATTAGTTTGGGAAAAGGGGTTTTTTGGGGCTCTGGGGTCATTTCATTAAAGGGGGTTTTTAAAATGTCTAAATCATTTGTTAACGGTTTTTTTGTTGTTCTTTTTGGGGCGGGGGGTTTAAATGCTCTGGGTCTTTTTGGGAACAGGGTTTTTAAATGGGTAAATTTTTTTGAAGTGGGTTTTAAATGTCTGAGTCTTTATTGGAAAAATTTTTAATTCTCTTCATTGTTAAGCGGTTTTTTGTGCTCTGGTCATTTTTGGGGCTTGGGGTTTTTAAATGCTCTGGATTCACTTGGGGGTTTTTAAATGCTCTGGTCTTTTTGGAGCGGGTTTTAGGTCGGGGTTTTTTTGGGCGTTTTTAAATCTCTGGACATTTGTTGAGGGGTTTTTGTGCCTGGGCATTTATTTTGGAAAGGGGTTTTAAATTCTCTGGGGATTTGTTAGGCGGGTTTTAAGGGGCCTGGTTTTTTGGGGGGGGTTTTTTAAGTGCTCCTGACTCATTTGTTAGGCGAGTTTTAAATATTCTGGTCTCCTTTCATTGGAAGGGGTTTAAGTGCTCTTGAGTCGTTTGTTGGAGCAGGTTTTAAATGCTCTGTAGTCAATTTTGTTAAGGGGTGTTTTTTAAATGCTCGGAGTCATTTTATTGGAACAGTTTTTAAGTGCTCTGGAGTCATTTTGTTGAAGCGGGTTTGAGTGCTCTGGAATCATTTGTTAGCGGGTTTTAGTGCTTGGGTTTTTTGGGCAGTTTTTAATGCTCTGGGTCATTTATTGGAAGGGGTTTTGAGTGCTCTGGTCATTTGTTGGAAGCGGTTTTAGTGCTCTGGGGTCATTTCGTTAAGGGGTTTTATGTTACCAAAGGGCATTTGTTTGGAACTGGGTTTTTTAAATGCTCTGGAGTCATTTGTTGGGCGGGTTTTAAGTGCCTGGGGGCATTTCGTTGGAACGGGTTTAAGTGCTCTGGGGTCATTTCTTGGGGGTTTAAATTCTTTTGGAGTCTTTCTTTGGGGCGGTTTTAGTACTCTGGGGTCATTTCTTTGGAAGGTTTTTAAGTACTCTGAATCATTTCGTTAAGGGGTTTTAATGCTCTGGAGTCATTTTGTTGGAAGGGGTTTTAAGTGCTCTAAGTCATTTCGATGGAGGGGTTTTAAGTGCTCTGGAGTCATTTTTAGGCGGGTTTTAAGTTCTCCTGGGGTCATTTTGTTGAAACTTTTAAGTGCTCTGATCATTTCTTAGGCGGGTTTTTTAAGTGTTCTAGAGTTGTTTTGTTTGGGCTTAGGTTTAAATGCTCTGTAGTCATTTGTTGGAAGCGGTTTTAAGTGCTCTGAGTCATTTCGTTGGAAGCGGGTTTTTATGTGCTCTGGGTCATTTCCGTTTGAACAGGTTTTTTTGTGCTCTGGGGTCATTTGTTGGAACATCTTTAAGTGCTCTGGAATCATTTTGTTGGGCGGGTTTTTATGTGCTCTAAGGTCATTTCTTTGAGCGGTTTTAAGTGCTCTGGTTCATTTTGTTGGAAGCTGGTTTTTATGTGCACTGAGAACATTTCGTTGGAACTGGGTTTTTTAAATGCTCTGGGCCATTTTTTGAGCGGGGTTTTTTAAATGCTCTGGAGTCATTTCGGGTTTTAATGTCTGGATTTAGTGCTGGGTTTTAGGAGTGCTCTGGGGCATTTAGTTGGAAACGGGTTTTAGTGCTCTGGACATTTTTGGAAGCAGTTTTTAAGTACTCTGGAGTCATTCTTGGGGTTTGAGTCGAGTCATTTCATTGAAGGGGTTTTAGGGCTCCTAGTCATTTTGGAGAGGTTTTAGTGCTCTGGAGTCATTCGTTGGAAGCAGGTTTTTAGTGCTCTGGAGTCATTTTTTGAAACAGTTTTTAAATCTCCCGGAGTATTTTTTGAGGGGTTTTAGTGCCTGGAGTCATTTCTTGGAAGGGTTTTAAGTGCTCTGAGTCATTTCTTGGGCAGGTTTTTTAAGTGCTTGAGTCATTTTGGAAGGGGTTTTAAGTGTCTGGATTCATTTCTTGGAAAGCAGGTTTTAAGTGCCTGGGTATTTCTTTGAACGGTTTTTAGGGCTCGGAGTCATTTCTTGGAGCGGTTTTTAATCTCTGGAGTCATTTTTTTTGGAAGGGTTTTGTGGTCTGAGTCATTTCCTTGGAATCGGTTTTAGGGCTCTGAATCTTTTTTTGGAGCGGGGTTTTAAAGTGCTCTGGATTTTCTTTTGGGAAAAAAGTTTTTATATGTCCGAATTTGTTGGAAGGGGTTTTAAGTGATTTTGGGTCTTTTCTTGGAAGTCTTAAGTTCTCTTTAGTATTTGGGTTTTTAAACAGGTTTTTAAATGCTCTGGAGTCAAATTTGTTGGGGGTGTTTTTAAGTGCTCTGGATTTATTTTATGGAAGAGGTTTTAAGTGCTCTGGAGTCATTTGTTGGCGGGTTTTTGAGTGCTCTGAATCATTTTACAAAACCACCCTTTTTCAAGTTTTAAGGGGGGTTTTAAGTGCTCTGGGGGTCTTCGTTGGAAACAGGTTTTTAAATCTCTGGAGTCCATTTCATTGGAAGCGGTTTTAGTTCCTGGGAATTTTGTTGGAATGGGTTTTAATGCTCTGGGTCATTTTGTTGGAAGGGGTTTTTTTGTGCCCCAGGCATTTCGTGGCGGGTTTTAAAGGGGTCTGGAATCATTTCTTGGAGCGGGTTTTAAATCTCTGGGGGCATTTAATTTTGGGCTTGTTTTAAATCTCCTGAGTCATTTCTTTGGCGGGGTTTAAGTGTTTTAAGGATTGTTTAAGAGCAGGTTTTAAAAACTCTGAGTCCCTTTCTTTGGAGCGGTTTTTAAGTTCTCCCGGGGTCATTTAGTTAGGCGGGTTTTAAAAGTCTCTGGGGTTTCGTTGGAAGCGGGGTTTTTTTGCTCTGGAGTCTTTTGTTGGAAGCATTTTAAATGCTCTGGAATCAATTTTTTGGGGGTTTTTAAGTGCTTAAGGGCCTTTTTTGGAAGCGGGTTTTTTAAATTCTCTGGGTTCATTTGTGGAAGCGGTTTTTATGTGCACTGAGGAAATTTCGTTGGGAAATGGGTTTTTAAGTGTCTGGGTCATTTTCTTGAAGGGGGATTTTTAAGTCTCTGGGTCATTTAGTTAAAGGGGTTTGAGTGGTCTGGATTTATTCTTGGCGGGGTTTTTTGTGCTCTGAACTTTTTGAGGAAGGTTTAAGTGCTCTGGGTCTTTTTGGGAAAAAAGTTTTTAAAAACTCTGGAGTCAATTGTTGGAAGTGGGTTTTAGTGGTCTGGAGTCTATTGGAAGGGTTTTTAGTTCTCTTGAGTATTTTGGAAGCGGTTTTTTAAATGCTCTGGGTCATTTCTTTTGGCGTTTTTAAGGGGCTCTGGGGTTTATTTCTTTAAAGGGTTTTAAGTGCTCTGGGTCATTTTGTTGGGCGGGGTTTTTTAAATGCTTTTGGAGTCCTTTTGTTGGGGCGTTTTAAGTGTCTGGGGGGTTTCGTTTTGGAGGGGTTTTGTGCACTGAGGACATTTGTTGGAACTGGGTTTTTAAATGCTCTGAGTCATTTAGTTGGAAACGGGTTTTATGCTCTAGTCATTTGTTAAAAGGGGTTTAAATTCTCGGGGTCATTTCAGTTGGAGCGGGTTTTTTGGCTCTGGAGTCTTTCGTTGAAGCAGGTTTTAGGTGCTTGGGGCATTTCTTGGAACAGTTTTAAGGGGCTCTGGAGTCATTTCGTTTGGAAGGGGTTTTTGAGGGGTCTGAGTCATTTCGTTGGAAGGGGGTTTTTAGTGCTTGGAGCCTTTCGTTTGGGGGAGTTTTAAGTGCCTGGATTTTATTGGAAGGGTTTTTAAAAGCTCTGGGTCTTTCAGAAACGGTTTAAGTGCTCTGGAGTCATTTCGTTGAAGCAGGGTTTTTAGTTCTCAGGACATTTGTTGGAATGGGTTTTAATGCTCTGGAGTCATTTCATTGGAAGGGGTTTTTAAGTGCCCGGGCATTTTTAACGGGTTTTTAGTGCCCGGAACCCTTTCGTTGGACCGGGTTTTTAAATTCTTGGGTCATTTATTTGGCGGGTTTTTAAATCTCTGGGTCATTTCTTTGGAAGGGGTTTTAAATGCTCTAAGTCATTTGTTAGGCGGGTTTTTAGTGCCTGAGGCATTTTTTGAACGGGTTTTAAGTTCTCCCGAGCATTTCGTTGGAACGGGTTTTTTAAAAATTTTGGGTCATTTCGTTGGAAGCGGGGGTTTTAAATGCTCTGGTTCTTTTGTTGGAGCAGGTTTTAAATGCTCTGTAGTCAAATTTCCTTGGAAGGGTTTTTTAAATTTGGAGTCCTTTTTGGAACATTTTTAGTGCTCTGGGGTTTATTTGATTGAAGGGTTTTTAGTGCTTGGATATTCTTGAAGGGTTTTAAGTGCTCTGAAATTATTTCTTTGGGGGGGTTTTAAGTACTCTGGGTCATTTCTTTGAAAGGGGGTTTTAGGGTTACTTTTTGGGGTCCCTTTAGGGGTTTGGACGGGTTTAAGTGCTCTGGGTCTTTATTGGAAAAAAAGGGTTTTAAATTTCTCTGAGTTTAATTGTTGGAAAGGGGGTTTTTTTGGTGCCTGAGAACATTTCCTTTGGAACTGGGGGTTTTAAGTGCTCTGAGTCATTTTAGATTTAAAGGCCGGGAAATTTTAAATTACTTGGAGTTATTCGTTAAGCGGGTTTTAGAGTGCTCTGGATCATTTCATTGGGCGGGTTTTTTAAATGCTCTGGAGTCATTTGTTGGAAGCAGGTTTTAAGTCTCTGGAGTCATTTTATTGGAAGCTGTTTTGGTACTCTGGTATTTACGTTGGAAGGTGGGTTTTAATGCTCTGGGTCATTTTTTGGAAGGTTTTTTAAATGCTCTGAAGTCATTTGATGGAAACGGGGTTTTTTTGTGCTCTGGAGTCATTTCTTTTGGCGGGGTTTTAAGTGCTCCCGATCATTCTGTTTTGGGAAACGTTTTAAGTGCTCTGAGTCATTTTTTTGGAAACAGGGTTTTAGTGTTCTAGAGTTGTTTTGTTGGGCGGTTTTTTAAAAGCTCTGAGTCATTTATTGGAAGCGGTTTTAGTGCTCTAGTCATTTCGTTGGAGCGGTTTTATGTGCTCTGGGTCATTTGTTGGCAGGTTTTTAAGTGCTCTGGGGTCATTTTGTTTTGGGAAAAAAACTTTAAGGTTCTCTGGAATCATTTTGTTGGAGCGGGTTTTAGTGCTCTAAGGTCATTTCCCTTTTGGGAAACGGGTTTTTTAAATGCTCTGGGTTCATTTTGTAGGAAGCTGGTTTTTATGTGCACTAGAACATTTGTTGGAACTGGGTTTTTAAAATGCTCTGGGCTCATTTCTTGGAAGCGGGTTTTTAAGTGCTCTGGGGTCATTTGTTGGAAACGTGTTTTAGAGTGCTCTGGATTCTTCCCTTGGAAGCGGGTTTTAAGTGCTCTGGAGACATTTGTTGGAAACAGGTTTTAAGTGCTCTGAGTCATTTATTGGGAAACATGTTTTTTAGGCCTCTGGAGTCATTTTGGAAGTGGGTTTGAGTGCTCTGAGTCATTTCATTGGGAAGGGGTTTTTAAGTGCTCTGGGTCATTTCTTAGGGAAACTTGTTTTAAGTGCTCTGGGAAACATTTCTTTGGGAAACGGTTTTATTGCTCTGAGGTCATTTGTGGAAAGGCTTTAAGTGCTCTGGGATCATTAGTTTAGAGCGGTTTTTAAGTGCTGTGGAGTCCTTTCGTTGAGGCAGATTTTAAGTGATCTGAGGGCATTTCGTTGGAAGGGGTTTTTTTGTGCACTAGGGACATTTCTTGGAACTGGTTTTAAATGCTCTGGAGTCATTTCGTTGGAGCGGGTTTTAGGGGCTCTGGGTTTATTTGTTGGACGGTTTTTTGAGGTGCCTGGGGGCATTTCATTGGCGGGTTTTAAATTGTCTGGAGTCGTTCTTGGAAGCAGGGTTTAAGTACTGTGGACATTTCTTGGAAGCATGTTTTTGAGTACTCTGGAGTCATTTGTTAGTGGGTTTTGAATGCTCTAGTCATTTTGTTGGAAAGGGGGTTTTTTTGCTCTGGAGACATTTGTTTAAGGGGTTTTTAAGTCCCGGGTTTATTTATTGAGCCCGGTTTTAGATGCTCTGAGTCATTTCATTAAGGGGGGTTTTTAAGTGCTCTGGAGTCATTTAGTTGGAAGCAGGGTTTTTAAATACTCTGGAGTCATTTTATTGGAAGCATGTTTTTAGTACTCTGGAGTCATTTCGTTGATGGGTTTATGAATGCTCTGGAGTCATTTCATTGAAGGGGGTTTTTAATGTTCTGGGTTCATTTTTTAGCGGTTTTTTGTGAACTGAGACCATTTCGTTGGACCTGGGTTTTTGTGCTCTGGGTCATTTTTGGAAAACGGGTTTTAAAAGCTCTGGGCTCATTTCTTTAGCGGGTTTTTTGGTGCTCAGAGTCATTTTTTGGGGGTTTTTTGGCATGAGGACATTTTGTTTGAACTGGGTTTTTTTAAATGCTCGGGACATTTATTTACACGGGGTTTTATCTCTGGGGTCATTTGTTTGGGAAGGGGGTTTTAAAATGCTCTGTTCATTTCTTAACGGGTTTTTGGGGGCCCGTAGTCATTTTTTTGGGGAAACAGGTTTTTTAAGTGCTCTGGGGTCTTTTTTTAACAGTTTTTAGCCTGGAGTCATTTGGGGAAGTGGGGTTTTTAGTGCTCTGGAGCCATTGGGAAGGGGGTTTTTTAAATGCTCTAAATTATTTGTTTTGGGGTTATTAAGTGTCGGGGTCATTTCATTAGGGGGTTTTTAGTGCTGTGGGGTCCTTCGTTGGAACGGGTTTTGTGCTAGTCATTTTTTTTGGCGGGGGTTTTGTCTCTGGGGTTATTATTTAAGGGGGGTTTTTTTTTGCACAGAACATTTCCGAAAATTAAAAGTCTGGGCTCATTTTTTTAAAGGGGGTTTTTTGCTATGGGGTTATTTGTTTTGGGGGGTTTTTGAGTGCCTGGGTTATTTCATTGGGCGGGTTTTTTAAATGCTCTGGGGGTCATTTTTTTGGAAGCAGGTTTTAATGCTCTGGAGTCATTTTTTGGCATGTTTTTGGTACTCTGGGTGATTTCGTTGGAAATGGGTTTTGGTTCTGGATATTTCATTGGGAAGGGGGTTTTAAATGCTCTTTAATCATTTCTTGGGAAACAGGTTTTAAGTGCTCTAGTCATTTTTTGAAGCTTGTTTTTTTGTGCTCTGGATTCATTTATTAAGGTTTTAAGTGTCGGTCATTTCATTGGAAACGGGTTTTTTTGCTCAGGAGTCATTTGAGGATTTTTGATTGCTCTAGTCATTTCATTGGAAACGGGTTTTTTAAATGCTCTGGGGTCATTTCTTGGCGCTTTTAGAGTGCTCTGGAATCATTTTTTTTAAGGGGTTTTTTTTGCTCTAAGGTCATTTTTGGGAAACAGGTTTTTTAAATTTCTGGGTTCATTTTTTTGGAAAGGGTTTTTTTGCCCGGACATTTCCCTTGGGAAATGGGTTTTTAAGTGCTCTGTGCTCATTCGTTGGAAGGGTTTTTAATTTTGGGGCCCTTTGTTGGGCGTGTTTTTAAGTGCTCTTAGTCATTTCATTGGGCGGGTTTTTTGTGCTCTGGGGTCATTTCAAGTTGGTTTTTATTTCACTGAGGACATTTCGTTGGGAAATGGGTTTTTTAAGTCCTCTGGAACATTTTGAGCGGTTTTTAATGCTCTGGAGTCATTTCGTTGGGGGTTTGAGTGCTCTAGTCATATTGTTGGGAATGGGGTTTTAGTGTCGGGGTCATTTGTTAGAAGGGGGGTTTTAATTCGAATTAAATTTTTTGGGAAAAGGTTTTTTGGGCCCCTAGTCATTTGTTTAGGGGGTTTTTTAATCTAAAATCATTTTGTTTGAGTGGGTTTTAAGTGCTGTCAGTCCTTTTTGTTGGGGGGTTTTTTTGCCTGGGGGCTTTTTAAGGGGTTTTTTGTGCACGAGGACATTTGTTGGAACTGGTTTTGAGTATTCTGAGTCCTTTTTTTGGAACGGGGTTTTTAAATGCTCTGGGTTCATTTTTTTGGGAAACAGGTTTTATGTGCATGAGGACATTTTTGGGAAATGGGTTTTTTTAAATGCTCTGGAGTCATTTTATTTGAAGTGGGTTTTTTGAGTTTTCTGGGGTCATTTTTTTTGGAAACGGGTTTTTTGTGTCTATTTTTTTTCCCTTTTGCTTGTTTTAAATGCCCCGAGTCATTTGTTTAGCGGGGTTTTAAATGCTCTAGGGTCGTTTTTTTTAAACATTTTTAAAAGCTCTGATCAATTTTTGGGCTGTTTTTTAAATGCTCTGAGTCATTCCATTGGCTGTTTTTTGTGCTATGGGTTTTCATTGGAAAACGGTTTTTGGTTCTGGAGTATTTTATTGGAAGCGGGTTTTAAGGTTCTGGGAAACATTTGTTAGCGGGGTTTTACGTGCTCTGGGTTTTTTTTTGGAGGTGTTTTTAAAGGCCCCCTGGGGATTTGTTGGGGGGGTTTTTATATTCTGGTGTCCTTTCCCTTTGGGAAATGGGGTTTTGTGCTCTAAATCGTTTTTTTTAAGCAGGTTTTTAAATTCGTAGTAATTTTTTTTGGAAACGTGTTTTTTTAATTCGGGGTCATTTCATTGGGAAACGGGGTTTTTGGTTCTGGAGTCATTTCATTGGAAGGCCGTTTTAGAGTGCTCTGGGAAAAATTTTTTTGGGAAATGGGTTTTTTTGTTGGGTTCATTTTTTTGGAAACGGTTTTAACTGCTCTGGGCTCTTTTTAGCGGGTTTTTTTGTGCTCTGGGTCCTTTTTTGGGGGGGTTTTAGGGTTCGGGGCATTTGTTTGGGGCAGGTTTTGAGTTTTTTTGGGTCATTTGTTTTGGGGGGTTTTGTTCTCTGTATTCTTTTTTGTTGGGGTGTTTCAAGTGTCCCGAGTCATTTGTTTTGGGGGGTTTTAAATTTCTTGTCCTTTGTTAAAGGGGGGGTTTTAAGGGGTCTAGGGTCATTTGTTGGGAAACAGGTTTTAAAACTCTTTTTCAATTCAGCGTGTTTTTAATGCTCTGATCATTTAAAGCGGGTTTTTCTCTGGGGTAATTTTGTTGGAAACGGTTTTTGACTGCTCTGGGGTATTGTTGGGCGTTTTTTATGTGCCTGGGGGCATTTTTTGGGGGAAGCAGGTTTTTAAATGCTCTGGGATCATTTCATTGGGAAGGGGTTTTGATTTGCAGTCATTTTGTTGGGAAGCGGTTTTTAAATACCGGAGTCATTTCATTGGGAAACATGTTTTGAGACCTGGGTTTTTAGTTAAGTGGTTTTTTTAAGATCTGGGTCATTTCCCTTTAAGGGGGTTTTAAGTGCTCTGGTCATTTTGTTGGGCGGGTTTAAGTGTCTGGAGTCATTTCTTTGGAAGGGTTTTTTAAATGCTCCCGCATTTATTGAAGAATTTTTTAAAGGGCCCCAGTCATTTGGGAAGCAGGGTTTAAGTGCTCTAGAGTTGTTTTTTTTGGGGAGGTTTTTTAAAAGCTCTGTAGTCATTTATTGGGAAACAGTTTTTAATGTCGGGGTCTTTTTTTGGAAACGGGGTTTTTGTGTCGGCTCATTTTTTGGGCAACCGGCACTGGAGCTTTTTTTGGGGGCTTTTAGAGTGTTCTGGAGTCATTTTTAAAATTGGTTTCGTGAACAGGACATTTCGTTAAATTTTTTAAATGTTCTGGAGTCTTTTTTGGGCGCGGGGTTTTCGCTCTGGAATCATTCCATTGGAGCGGTTTTTTAACCTCTGGAGTCATTTCTTTGGAACGGGTTTTTTAAATGTTCTAGTCATTTCATTAACGGGTTTTTGAGTGCTCGGGAAACATTTGTTATTAGCGGTTTTACATGATCTGGATTTTTCGTTTTGCGGTTTTTAAGTGCTCTGAGTCATTTTTTGAACGGGTTTAAATGTTATGGGGTCCTTTCGTTGGGGCGGGGTTTCGTGCTCTAGGTCATTTTTTGGAACAGGTTTTTAAATGCTCTGTAGTCAATTTGTTGGGCGGTTTTAAGTGCTCTGGAGTCCTTTCTTAGGGGTTTTTAAGTGTTCTGGGTCATTTCATTGGAAGCAGGTTTGAGAGGCTCTGGGAAAAATTTTTGGGAAATGGGTTTTTAAGGCCCGGGCTCATTTTTATGGAAACGGGTTTTTTAAAGCTCTCCATTTCTTTAAGCGGTTTTTTTAAAGGGCCCGAGTCATTTTGTTAAGCAGGTTTTTGAGGTTCTGATGTCATTTGTTGGGAAAAGGTTTTTATTGCACTGAGGACATTTTTTTTTGAACTGGGTTTTTAAATCTCGATCATTTTTAGGAAGTTGTTTTTAAGTGTCTGAGTCATTTCGGAAAGCGGGTTTTTTAAATGCTCTGGGGTCATTTTTGGAAGCAGGTTTTTAAAGGGCCCGGAGTCATTTCATTGGCAGTTTTTTGGGGTCAAATCATTTTTTTGGGAAGGGGTTTTTGCCTCTGGACTCATTTCGTTGGAAGCTGGTTTTTTTGGGTCTGGTCATTTGTTGGAAACGGGTTTTTAGTTCTCTGGGTCATTTTGTTGGGAAACGGGTTTTTTTGGCTCTGGATTTTTTTTATTGAAAGCCTGTTTTAAGTGCTCCTGAGACATTCGTTAAACATGTTTTGAGTACTTGGGTATTTTTTTAAGTGGGGTTTTAGTGCTCTGGAGTCATTTTATTGGAAGGGGGTTTTTAAGTGTCTAAATCATTTGTGGAAGCAGGTTTTAAGTGCCTGGGAAACATTTTTTGGGAAATGTTTTTGGCTCTGGAGTCATTTTTTTTGGCGGGTTTTTAAGTGCCTGGGTCACGTTGGGCAGGTTTTAAGTGCCTGGGGCATTTATTGGGGGAGTTTTGGGGGTCCCGGGGTCATTGTTGAAAGCAGGTTTTGCAGCTCTGGAGTCATTTGTTTAGCGGGGTTTTTAGTTCTCTGGGGTCATTTTTTAGCGGGTTTTTGGCCTTTTTTTTTTCAAATTTTTTTTCCTGAGACATTTCGAGGGGGGGTTTTAAATATTTTGTCTACTTTTATTGGAAACGGGTTTAATGCTCTGGGGGCGTTCTTGGGAACGGTTTTTTAAAAGCTCTTTTTGTCAATTTTTTAAAATTTTGTTTTTAAGTGTCTGGGTCATTTTTTTAAAAAGGGGTTTTTTAATTTGGGGGTCATTTTTTTGGGAAACGGTTTTTAAATTCTGGGAAACATTTTTTAGGGGGTTTTTTTGTGCTCTGAGGGCATTTTTTTGGAAAACCCCTTTTAAGTGCTGTGGGGTCCCTTTGTTGGGAAACAGATTTTAATGCTCTGGGGTTTCGTTGGAAGGGGTATTTAAGTGCTCAGTCATTTTTGAGCAATTTTAGAGTGCTCTGGAGTCATTTTCATTGGGCGGTTTTTAAGTGCTCTGGGTCATTTTGTTGGAAGCGGGTTTTTATGGCCTGAGAACATCTCTTGGGCTGGGGTTTTTTTGTGCTCTGGGCCATTTTGTTGAACGGGTTTTAAGTGCTTGGGTCATTTTTGAAGCAGGTTTTGAGTGCTCTGAGTCATTTCGTTGGACGGGTTTTTATGTGCACTGAGGACATTTTGTTTTTAACTGGGTTTTGGGCTCGGTCATTTCGTTGGGCCGGGTTTTTAAATGCTCTGGGGGGATTTGTTGGGGAACGGGTTTTGAGTGCTCTGGATTCATTTCATTGGAAACGGGTTTTTTGTGCTCTGGGGTCAATTGTTTGGGAAACAGGTTTAAGTGCTCTGGAGTCATTTATTGGAAATGTTTTGAGTACTCTGGAGTCATTTCGGTGGAAGTGGGTTTTGAGTGCTCTGGAACATTTTTTTGGGAAGGGGGGTTTGGCTCTGAAAATTTTTTTGGGCTTTTAAGTGCTCTGGGATCATTTTGTTGGGCGGGTTTTTAAGGCTGGGGAGTCCTTTGTTGGGGGTTTTTAATGCTCTAGGGCCTTTTTGGGGGTTTTTAAGGGGGGGTCCTTTTTGGAAAAGGTTTTTTAAATGCTCTGGGGTCATTTCAAGCTGTTTTTGTGCTCTGGGGTTTATTTTGTTGGGCGGGGGTTTTTATTGCACTGAAACATTTGGGTTTTTTAAAATGCTCTGGGATTTGTTTTGGGGGGTTTTTAAATGCTCTGGGGCCCCTTTTTGACGGGTTTTAAGTGCTCTGGATTAATTTCTTGGGCGGTTTTTCTGCTCTGGATTTTT
>JAEOAE010000551.1:0-15028 GCA_036365155.1 Meriones psammophilus
CAGTCTTTCCCAGGAAGGTCTCTGCTGCCATCACAGCCAAGCTCCTGCCGCACGCAGAGAGCTTTGCCCTCAGCTCAGCAGTACAGACAAGCTGTGCGCCCCAGTACAACAGGGACTGGGAACCCCTGTCCGAAGAGGACCCCACAGAGAAGGAAGAAACCGTGCTGCTAGGGTCACCTAGGGAAAGTCTAGCAGACTGCAGATTGCAAACAGACAGAACTTGAGTGCCCCAAGACACCACAGCAGTACTCACCCGCCACAAATTACCGCAGCTGATCACTAAATTTACAGCAAGAAACCCAGAAGGAGGGCAGCTGCCCCCAGGACGTCTCCCGGTGAGAGGAGAGCCCTCTTGACTAATCAGGACCACAGTTACCACCCAGGTCTCTAGGCCTGAGGTGAGCTGTAGCAACTCCTGAAAAACAGCGGACATCCAGGGACTATACCCAAAAAGCTGGGAAGGCTTCCTTCAGGAAAAAACATCTTCCTGCCAAAGGGATTCTCTCCACTACAAGAGTCCAGGAACAACCAGAAACTAAATTCAAACAACTAAGATAGCCCAATGGGTAGAGGACAGTGTAAAAGTTCAACCAACAGAAGCCAGAGCATTATGGCATCTCCAGAACCCAGTTATCCAGGGGCAAATAGCCCTAGACACCCCAGAATAAATGAAATTCAAGGAGACGACCTAACATCTATGCTCAAGAAGATGATAACAGAGGAAACAAATAAAATATGAAAAGAATTAGAGGAAGATAAAAACAAACAGATCATGGCTATCCGTAAAGAAATGGAGGAAATTAAAGACAAGGAGACTATGGCCATCCGTGAAGAAATACAGGAAGCTGCAGCCAAACAGTCTATGGCCTTTAGAGAGGAAATGCTTAAATCACTGAATGAAATAAAAGAAACAGTGGATTGTTCAAACAAACAGCTGAAGGAATTGACGGAAAAACATGAAAATACAGTCAGACAGGGGAAGGAAACCAACAAAATAGCTCAAGACCTGAAGATAGAATTGGAAAAATTAAAAAAAAAACACAAATGGAAGAAATTGTGGAGAGAAAGAACTTAGGGAAGAA
The DNA here is from genome assembly GCA_036365155.1 of Meriones psammophilus. Classification (NCBI taxonomy): domain Eukaryota; kingdom Metazoa; phylum Chordata; class Mammalia; order Rodentia; family Muridae; genus Meriones; species Meriones psammophilus. The sequence continues at coordinate 1,083 of JAEOAE010000551.1, forward strand.
AGCAGGAACTACAGAGGTTAGCATAACCAATAGGCTACAAGAAATGGAAGAAAGAATCTCAGATGTGGAAGATACAATGGAAGAAATAGATGTATCTGTCAAAGAAAATGATAAATCTAAAAAATTCCTGACACAGACCATCCAAGAAATTCAAGACAACATAAAAAGACAAAATCTAAGAATAATAGGAATAGAGGAAAAAGAAGATTCCCTGCACCAAGGCCCAGAAAATATTTTCAACAAAATCATTGAAGAAAATGTCCCCAACTTAAAGGAGAGGCCAATAAGAATACAAGAGGCCTATAGAACACCCAATAAATTGGACCAGAAAAGAAAATCCTCCTGCCACATAATAATCAAAACTGTAAGTATACAGAACAAAGAAAAAATACTAAAAGCTGCAAGGGAAAAAGGCCAAGTAACATATAATGGCAAACCCATTAGAATCACACCTGACTTTTCAACAGAGACTATGAAAGCCAGAAGGGCCTGGACAGATATCATGCAGACCCTAAGAGAACACAGATGTCAGCCCAGGCTACTATACCCTGCAAAACTCTGTCCTCATAGACGGAGAAAACAAGATATTCAATGACAAAAACAAATTTCAACAATACCTACAAACAAATCCAGCATTACAGAAGACACTGGAAGGGAAAATACAACCCAAGAAAGCTAGCTACATTCAAGAAAACACAGGAAATAAATAACCTCACTTCAGTAAAACAAAAAGCAACCAAGCACACAACCATATGACCACAGAGAACATAAAAGTCAAAGGATTTAACAGCCACTGGTCATTACTCTCTCTCAATATCAATGGACTTAATTCTCCAATAAAAAGCCACAGACTAACAGAATGGATGTGTAAACAAAACCCAGAAATCTGTTGTATACAAGAAACACACCTAAGACACAAAGATAGACATTACCTGAGGGTAAAGGGATGGAAGACGGCTTTTCAAGCAAATGGACCCAAGAAGCAAGCAGGAGTAGCCATTCTAATATCTGATAAAATAGTCTTTCAACCAAAATTAATCAAAAGAGATGGGGAAGGACACTTAATACTCATCAAGGGAAAATTCCACCAAGAAGACATCACAATCCTGAACATCTATGCCCCAAATACAAGGGCACCCACATTTGTGAAAGAAACATTGATAAAAAACTTAAAGCACATATAGATCCCCACACACTAATAGTATGAGATTTCAACACCCCACTCTCAACAAAGGACAGGTCAACAAAACAGAAATTAAACAAAGAAACAATATCTCTAACAGAGGTAATGAATCAAATGGACCTAACAGACATTTACAGAACCCTACACCCAAACACAAAAGAATTTACCTTCTTCTCAGCACCTCATGGAACCTTCTCCAAAATAGACCACATAGTTGGTCACAAAGCAAGCCTCAACGAGTACAGGAAGATTGAAATAATCCCTTGTATCCTGTCGGATCACCATGGAATAAAGCTGGACCTCAGTAACAACAGAAATAGCAAAAAGCCTACACATACATGGAAACTGAACAACTTGCTACTTAAAGACAGCTGGGTCAGGGAAGAAATAAAGAAAGAAATTAAAATCTTCCTAGAACCCAATGAAAATGAAGACACAACATACCCAAACTTGTGGGACACAATGAAAGCAGTGCTAAGAGGAAAGTTCATAGCACTAAGTGACTTCAAGAAGAAATTTGAGACAGCGCATTCAAGCAACTTAATGGCTCACTTAAAAACCCTAGAAAAAGAAGAAGCAGACACACCAAGAAGGAGCAGAAGGCTGGAAATAATCAAACTCAGGGCTGAAATCAATCAATTAGAAACAAATAAAACAATTCAAAGAATCAATGAAACCAAGAGCTGGTTCTTTGAGAAAATCAACAAGATAGACAAACCCTTAGCCAAGCTAACTAAAAGGCAGAGAGACACCATCCAAATCAACAAAATCAGAAATGAAAAGGGGGACATAACTACAGACACTGAGAAAATCCAAGAAATCATTAGGACTTACCTCAAAAGTCTATACGGAACAAAAATTGAAAATTTAAATGAAATGGACAATTTTCTTGACTGATTCCCCTTACCAAAGCTAAATCAGGACCAGGTAAATCAATTAAATAGTCCTATATCCCCCAAGGAAATAGAAGCCGTCATCAAAAGTCTCCCATCCAAAAAAAGCCCAGGACCTGAAGGTTTCAGTGCAGAATTCTACCAAACATTCAAAGAAGAGTTAACACCAACTCTCTTCAAACTATTCCACAAAATAGAAACAGAAGGAGCATTACCAAACTCATTCTATGAAGCCACAGTCACCTTGGTACCTAAACCTCACAAAGACTCAACAAAGAAAGAGAATTTCAGGCCAATCTCCCTTATGAACATTGATGCAAAAATACTCAACAAAATACTCGCAAACCGAATCCAAGAACACATCAAAGATATCATCCACCAAGACCAAGTAGGCTTCATCCCAGGTATGCAGGGATGGTTCAATATACGGAAATCCATCAATGTGATCCACCATATTAACAAATTGAAAGAAAAAAAACCACATGATAATCTCCCTAGATGCTGAAAAAGCCTTTGACAAAATCCAACATCCATTCATGTTTAAAGTATTGGAGAGATCAGGGATACAAGGCACATATCTAAACATAGTAAAGGCGATATACAGCAAACCTATAGCCAACATCAAACTGAACGGAGAGAAACTTAAAGCAATCCCACTGAAATCAGGGACAAGACAAGGCTGCCCACTCTCTCCATATCTCTTCAACATATTTCTGGAAGTCCTTGCTAGAGCAATAAGACAGTTGAAGGAGATCAAGGGGATACAAATTGGAAAGGAAGAAGTCAAATTATCACTATTTGCAGATGATATGATAGTATACGTGAGTGACCCCAAAAACTCTACCAGGGAACTCCTAAAGCTGATAAACACCTTCAGCAAAGTGGCCGGATACAAAATTAACTCAAAAAAATCAGTAGCCCTCCTGTATACAAAAGACAAAAGGGCTGAGAAAGAAATTAGGGAAACAACACATTTCACAATAGCCACAAATGACATAAGGTACCTCGGAGTAACCCTAACCAAGGAAGTCAAAGACTTGTATGAAAAAAATTTCAAATCTCTGAAGAAAGAACTAGAAGAAGATATGAGAAGATGGAAAGATCTCCCATCCTCATGGCTTGGTAGGATTAACATAGTAAAAATGGCCATCTTACCAAAAGCAATATACAGATTCAATGCAATGCCCATCAAATTGCCAACACAATTCTTTACAGACTTGGAAAAAAAAATTCTCAACTTCATATGGAATAACAAGAAACCCAGAATTGCTAAAACAATCCTCTACAATAAAAGATCTTCTGGAGGTATCTGCATCCCTGATCTTAAGTTGTACTATAGTGCAACAGTTTTAAAAACTGCATGGTACTGGCATAGAAACAGAATGGTGGATCAATGTAACCGAACAGAGGACCCAGAAATAAACCCACACACTTATGGACACCTGATATTTGACAAAGACGCCAAAATCATACAATGGAAAAAAGATAGCATCTTCAACAAATGGTGCTGGTCCAACTGGATGGCTACATGTAGAAAAATGAAAATAGATCCATACTTATCACCCTGCACAAAACTGAAGTCCAAGTGGATCAAAGACCTCAACATAAAACCAGACAAATTAAATCGGCTTGAAAAAAAAGTGGGGAATACCCTAGAACTCATTGGTACAGGGGAAAACTTCCTGAACAGAACACCAACAGCACAGGCTCTAAGAGCAACAATCAATAAATGGGACCTCATGAAACTGAAAAGCTTCTGCAAAGCAAAGGACACCATCATCAAAACAAAGCGACCTCCTACAGATTGAAAAAGAATCTTCACCAACCCTTTATCTGACAGAGGACTCATATCCAGTATATATAAAGAACTAAAGAAGCTGAAAAACAGCAAACCAAGTAACCCACTTAAAAAATGGGGAACAGAGCTAAATAGAGAATTCTCTGTAGAGGAATACCGAATGGCAGAGAAGCACTTAAAGAAATGCTCAACCTCATTAGCCATTAGGGAAATGCAAATCAAAACAACCCTGAGATTTCCCCTCACACCCATGAGAATGGCCAAGATCAAAAACTCAAGTGACAACACATGCTGGAGAGGTTGTGGAGAAAGAGGAACCCTTCTCCACTGCTGGTGGGAATGTAAACTGGTACAACCACTCTGGAAATCAATCTAGCGTTTTCTCAGACAACTAGGAATAGTGCTTCCCCAAGATCCAGCTATACCACTCCTAGGCATATATCCAAAAGAGGCTCAAGCACACAAAAAGGAAATTTGCTCAACCATGTTCGTAGCAGCTTTATTTGTAATAGCCAGAAGCTGGAAACAACCCAGATGTCCCTCAACTGAAGAATGGATGCAGAAATTGTGGTACATCTACACAATGGAATATTACTCAGCAATGAAAAATAAGGAAATTATGAAATTTGCAGGTAAATGGTGGGACCTGGAAAGGATCATCCTGAGTGAGTTGTCCCAGAAGCAAAAAGACACACATGGTATATACTCACTCATATAGACATACAACATATTACAAACCCACTAAAACCTGTGCATCTAAAGAAACTAAGCAAGAGAGAGGACCCTAACTAAAATGTCTAATCCCCATCCAGAAAGGCAAAGAGGATGGACATCAGAAGAAGAAGAAAACAGGAAACAACCCAGGAACCTACCACAGAGGGTCTCTGAAAGCCTCTGCCCTACAGACTATCAAAGCAGAAGCTAAGCCTGATGGGCAACTATTGGGCAGAGTGAATGGAATTTTTTGTAAGAAATGGGAAAGAGTAAGAGCTGGAGAGGACAGGGTCTCCACAAGGAGAGCAACAGAACAAGAAAATTTGAACACAGGGAACTCCCCAGAGACTCATACTCCAACCAAGTACTATTCATAGAGATAACCCAGAACTCCTGAACAGATGTAGCCCAGGGCAGTTCAGAGTCCAATTGGGTTACATAGTAATGAGAAGAGGGGCTGCCTCTGACATGAACTGACTGGCCTGCTCTTTAGTCACCTCCTCCTGAGGAGGAGCAACCTTACCAGGACATAGTAGAGGACAATGCAGCCACTTTTGATGTGAACTGATGGACTAAGATCAGAAAGGAGAGGAGAACCTCCCCTATCAGTGGACTTGGGGAGTGGCATGCAAGAAGAGGGAGGAGGGAGGGTGGGATAGGGAGGGGAGGGAGGGGCTTATGGGGGGATGCAGAGTGAATAAAGTGTAATTGATGAAAAATTTAAAAAAAGGGAAAAAAATATAATAATTTAAGAAGCTTAAATGACTTTCAAAAGTGGAGGAAAACATGGAGTTAGTCAATTTACATGGAGCACATCTCGCCCCTGGGGGCAATGGTCTCTGAACCTACTCAGACCTCGGACACCACCACTGCTAGTTCTAGAACTGATGCAGGATGTTCCAACGAGGGGGTTAAGGCTTCTCATAATATTTCCTATAAGCCCACACCTGTTTGTTTACATCCCCCATTTTTATTCATTATTAGCCAGATAGAGCCAAGTAATTGTGGTAATGATACTTGCTTTTTTTGCCCAATGCTGTAATGCTAGTAAATTTACTAGCTGGTTACTCACATGCCTCGCTGGGTGCCTGTGCCCATTGATGCCCTCACGCTATGACTCTCTTCAGACAGAAAAGGGATTTTGGAATTACAGCTGCCATTGTTACTGCCATCTCATTGGCGGCTGTTGGAACTACCACCACGGCATTAGCCATGAGTCATACTGGGCAGACTGCTCAGACCCTGAATAACCTTTTAGCCAATGTAGCTCATGCCTTAGATGTACAAAAAGGAATTAATGCTCAACTAAAAGTAGGTTTGATGGTGTTCAATCAGAGGTTTGACCTCGTGCAGGAGCAAACTGATACCCTATGGCAAATCGCTCAACTTGGCTGTCAATGAAAGTATGCTGGACTTTGTGTTACTAGCACACAACATGAGAATTTTTCCTGTGCTGCAATTCTGTCTAAGCAATTGTCAAGCTATATTTTAGGTAATTGGACTGGAGAATTCAATACTACGATGGACCAGCTGAGAGTGGCCATTGTCATGGTAAATTCTACCAGAGTGGACGCAGGATTAGCCACAGGATTATCATCATGGATTGCTGCAGCCATGAATCATCTGAAGGAAGGGGCGGGCATGGGAGCATTAGCAGGCCTTCTGGTGTTGGTCACCTTGGTTTGCCTGTGGTATATATGCAAGATTAGAGTCTCACAACAGCGTAATGCAGCCATGACCATTCAGACCTTTACAGCCATTGAAGCAGGACAGTCTCCCCAAGCATGGTTGGCTACCATAAAAAGCCAAAATGTTACGCTCAGGATGCGAGGCTAAGCACTGCACTCAGGGTCAGCCGCCTTGGACCCAGAGAAGAGCATGTCTGATTACATGCGGGTTGATGCCCCAGGTCCAGCCTCTGAGAAAAATGTATCGGACGGGTCTGATGCTCTTTGGGTGGATGACACCTAAATGAACATCAGTACAAAGTCCCAATTCATTTCTAATATCAGAGATCAGACCTCTACTCTTGCCTGATGCGTCCAAAACAAAAAGGGGGAACTTTAGAGAGCTGCGTAATGCCGCTCCTGAAAGATGGAGCTGGTTTCCGCCTTCCACCTTCCCAAAGGTGAGTGCTCTATGCCACAAACAACTCCACATTTGGTTAAGGCTGAGGATCTGGCTTGCTTCCATGTATGTGGACCTATCTGCATTGCCCACGTGGCATGCTGAGGTTGGCTACCCAGAGGCTATTTAAAGTGGGCTGGCTTTCCCCAGGGTCAGATGATTGTTCAAGGTTCCTGAATAAACTGCATTGAAAAAAAAAAAAAAAAAAAAAAAAAAAAAAAAAAAAAAAAAACATGGAAAATTGAAAGAATTATTAATGAGCTACTACATCTAAGAAATGAGCATTTCTCGACTGAAAATTCCAGTCTCTGATAGTGTGGTGCGCAGGGTTCAGTCTGGGACCGTGTCCAGAGACACTGGCTTGTGGCTCTGGGCTGGAACTGGGGCTGGCGGCCAGCAGCCAAGCATCTAGCGGAACTGGGATCTCTTCCGCCATTTAGCCGGGTGAGTTAGGACTTACTTCAAAAGTCTATATGCCACAAAATTTGAAAATCTAAATGAAATGGACAATTTTCTTGATTGATTTGACTTACCAAAGCTGAATCAGGACCAGGTAAATCAACTAAATAGTCCTATATCCCCCAAAGAAATAGAAGTGGTCATCAAAAGTCTCCCATCCAAAAAAAGCCCAGGACCAGATGGCTTCAGCGCAGAATTCTACCAGACCTTCAAAGAAGAGCTAACAGCAATTCTCTTCAAACTATTCCACAAAATAGAAACAGAAGGAATATTACCAAATTCATTCTATGAAGCCACAGTCACCTTGGTACCTAAACCTCACAAAGACTCAACAAAGAAAGAGAATTTCAGGCCAATCTCCCTTATGAACATTGATGCAAAAATACTTAATAAAATACTTCCAAACCGAATCCAAGAACACATCAAAGATATTATCCACTATGACCAAGTAGGCTTCATCCCAGGTATGCAGGGGTGGTTCAATATACGGAAATCCATCAATGTGATCCACCATATTAACAAACTGAAAGAAAAAAACCACATGATAATCTCCTAGATGCTGAAAAAGCATTTGACAAAATCCAACATCCATTCATGTTCAAAGTATTGAGAGATCAGGGAAACAAGGCACATATCTAAACATAGTAGGGCGATATACAGCAAGCCTATAGCCAACATCAAACTGAACGGAGAGAAACTTAAAGCAATCCCACTGAAATCAGGGACAAGACAAGGCTGCCCACTCTCTCCATATCTCTTCAACATAGTTCTGGAAGTCCTTGCTAGAGCAATAAGACAGTTGAAGGAGATCAAGGGGATACAAATTGGAAAGGAAGAAGTCAAATTATCACTATTTGCAGATGATATGATAGTATACATGAGTGACCCCCAAAACTCTACCAGGGAACTCCTACAGCTGATAAACACCTTCAGCAAAGTGGCCGGATACAAAATTAACTCAAAAAAATCAGTAGCCCTCCTGTATACAAAAGACAAAAGGGCTGAGAAAGAAATTAGGGAAACAACACCCTTCACAATAGCCACAAATGACATAAGGTACCTCGGAGTAAACCTAACCAAGGAAGTCAAAGACTTGTATGAAAAAAAATTTCAAATCTCGGAAGAAAGAATTAGAAGATGATATGAGAAGATGGAAAGATCTCCCATGCTCATGGCTTGGCAGGTTTAACATAGTAAAAAGGGCCATCTTACCAAAAGCAATATACAGATTCAATGCAATGCCCATCAAATTACCAACACAATTCTTTACAGACTTGGAAAAAAAATTCTCAACTTCATATGGAATAACAAGAAACCCAGAATTGCTAAAACAATCCTCTACAATAAAAGATCTTCTGGAGGTATCTCCATCCCTAATCTTAAGTTGTACTATAGAACAACAGTTTTAAAAACTGCATGGTACTGGCATAAAAACAGAATGGTGGATCAATGGAACCGAACAGAGGACCCAGAAATAAACCCACACACTTATGGACACCTGATCTTTGACAAAGATGCCAAACCATACAATGGAAAAAGATAGCATCTTCAACAAATGGTGCTGGTCTAACTGGATGTCTACATGTAGAAAAATGAAAATAGATCCATACTTATCACCCTGCACAAAACTGAAGTCCAAGTGGATCAAAGACCTCAACATAAAACCAGACAAATTAAATAAATCGAAAAAAAAAAAAAAAATGGAAAATACCCTAGAACTCATTGGTATAGGAGAAAACTTCCTGAACAAAACACCAACAGCATAGGCTCTTAGAGCAACAATCAATAAATGGGACCTTATGAAACTGAAAAGCTTCTGTAAAGCAAAGGACACAGTCATCAAAACAAAGCGACCTCCTATAGATTGGGAAAGAATCTTCACCAACCCTTTATCTGACAGAGGACTCATATCCAGTATATATAAAGAACTAAAGAAGCTGAAAAGCAGCAAACCAAGTAATCCACTTAAAAAATGGGGAACAGAGCTAAACAGAATTCTCTGTAGAGGAATACCGAATGGCAGAGAAGCAATTAAAGAAATTCTCAACCTCACTGGCAATTAAGGAAATGCAAATCAAAACAACCCTGAGATTTCCCCTCACACCCATGAGAATGGCCAAGATCAAACACTCAAGTGACAACACATGCTGGATGGACATCAGAAGAAGAAGAAAACAGGAAACAACCTAGGAACCTACCACAGAGGGCCTTTGAAATCCTCTGCCCTTCAGACTATCAAAGCAGATGCTGAGCCTGATGGGCAACTGTTGGGCAGAGTGAATGGAATTTTATGTAAGAACTGGGAAATAGTAAGAGCTGGAGAGGACAGGGTCTCCACAAGGAGAGCAACAGAACAAGAAAATTTGAACACAGGGAACTTCCCAGAGACTCATACTCCAACCAAGGACTATTCATGGAGATAATCCAGAACCCCTGCACAGATGTAGCCCAGGGCAGTTCAGAGTCCAATTGGGTTACATAGTAATGTGAAGAGGGACTGCCTCTGACATAATCTGATTGGCCTGCTCTTTGATCACCTCCCCCTGGGGGGGGAGCAGCCTTACCAGGCCATAGTAGAGGACAATGCAGCCACTTTTGATGTGAACTGATAGACTAAGATCAGAAAGGAGAGGAGAACCTCCCCCTATCAGTGGACTTGGGGAGTGGCATGCAAGAAGAGGGAGGAGGGAGGGTGGGATTGGGAGGGGAGGAGGGAGGGGCTTATAGGGGGATGCAGAATGAATAAAGTATAATTGATGAAAATTTTTTTAAAAAAAGGGAAAAATAATTTAAGAACCTTAAATGACTTTCAAAAGTGGAGGAAAACATGGAGTTAGTCAATTGGCATGGAGCACGTCTCGCCTCTGGGCGCAATGGTCTCCTGAACCTACTCAGACCTCAGACACCACCACTGCTAGTTCTAGAACTGATGCAGGATGTTCCAACGAGGGGGTTAAGGCTTCTCATGATATTTCCTATAAGTCCACACCTGTTTGTTTATATCCCCCATTTTTATTCGTTATTAGCCAGATAGAGCCAAGTAATTGTGGTAATGATACTTGCTTTTTTGCCCAATGCTGGAATGCTAGTAAATTTAGGTATGCCCTGGTTACTCGCATGCCTCGCTGGGTGCCTGTGCCAGTTGATGCCCCTCACGCTATGACTCTCTTCAGACAGAAAAGGGATCTTGGAACTACAGCCACCATTGTTACTGCCATCTCATTGGCGGCTGTTGGAGCTACCACTGCTGCATTAGCCATGAGTCATACTGGGCAGACTGCTCACACCCTGAATAATCATTTAGCCAATGAAGCTCATGCCTTAGTTGTACAAAAAGGAATTAATGCTCAACTAAAAGGAAGCTTGATGGTGTTCAATCAGAGGATTGACCTCGTGCAGGAGCAAATTGATACCCTATGGTAAATCGCTCAACTTGGCTGTCAATGAAAATATGCTGGACTTTGAGTCACTAGCATATAACATGAGAATTTTTCCTGTGCTGCAAATCTGTCTAAACAATTGTCGAGCTATATTTTAGGTAATTGGACTGGAGAATTCGATACTACAATGGAACAGCTGAGAGTGGCCATTGTCACAGTAAATTCTACCAGAGTGGACACAGGACTAGCCACAGGATTATCATCATGGATTGCTGCAGCCATGAATCATCTGAAGGAATGGGTGGGCATGGGAGCGTTAGCAGGCCTTCTGGTGTTGGTCTCCTTGGTTTGCCTGTGGTATATATGCAAAATTAGAGTCTCACAACAGCGTAATGCAGCCATGACCATTCAGGCCTTTACAGCCATTGAAGCAGGACAGTCTCCCCAAGCATGGTTGGCTACCATAAAAAGCCAAAATGTTACGCTCAGGATGCGAGGCTAAGCACTGCACTCAGGGTCAGCCGCTTTGGACCCAGAGAAGAGCATGTCTGATTGCATGCAGGTTGATGTCAATAGTCCTATATCCCCAAAGAAATAGAAGTGGTCATCAAAAGTCTCCCATCCAAATAAAGCCCAGGACCAGATGGCTTCAGCAAGAGAATTCTACCAGACCTTCAAAGAAGAGCTAACAGCAATTCTCTTCAAACTATTCTACAAAATAGAAACAGAAGGAATATTACCAAATTCATTCTATGAAGCCACAGTCACCTTGGTACCTAAACCTCACAAAGACTCAACAAAGAAAGAGAATTTCAGGCCAATCTCCCTTATGAACATTGATGCAAAAATACTCAACAAAATACTCGCAAATGGAATCCAAGAACACATCAAAGATATTATCCACTATGACCATGTAGGCTTCATCCCAGGTATGCAGGGGTGGTTCAATATACGGAAATCCATCAATGTGATCCACCATATTAACAAACTGAAAGAAAAAAACCACATGATAATCTCCCTAGATGCTGAAAAAGCATTTGACAAAATCCAACATCCATTCATGTTCAAAGTATTGGAGAGATCAGGGATACAAGGCACATATCTAAACATAGTAGGGTGATATACAGCAAGCCTATAGCCAACATCAAACTGAACAGAGAGAAACTTAAAGCAATCCCACTGAAATCAGGGACAAGACAAGGTTGCCCACTCTCTCCATATCTCTTCAACATAGTTTTGGAAGTCCTTGCTAGAGCAATAAGACAGTTGAAGGAGATCAAGGGGATACAAATTGGAAAGGAAGAAGTCAAATTATCACTATTTGCATATGATATGATAGTATACGTGATTGACCCCAAAAACTCTACCAGGGATCTCCTAAAGCTGATAAACACCTTCAGCAAAGTGGCCGGAAACAAAATTAACTCAAAAAAATCAGTAGCCCTCCTGTATACAAAAGACAAAAGGGCTGAGAAAGAAATTAGGGAAACAACACCCTTCACAATAGCCACAAATGACATAAGGTACCTCAGAGTAAACCTAACCAAGGAAGTCAAAGACTTGTATGAAAAAAAAATTCAAATCTCGGAAGAAAGAATTAGAAGAAGATATGAGAAGATGGAAAGATCTCCCGTGCTCATGGCTTGGCAGGTTTAACATAGTAAAAATGGCCATCTTACCAAAAGCAATATACAGATTCAATGCAATGCCCATCAAATTACCAACACAATTCTTTACAGACTTGGAAAAAAAATTCTCAACTTCATATGGAATAACAAGAAACCCAGAATTGCTAAAACAATCCTCTACAATAAAAGATCTTCTGGAGGTATCTCCATCCCTGATCTTAAGTTGTACTATAGAGCAACAGTTTTAAAAACTGCATGGTACTGGCATAGAAACAGAATGGTGGATCAATGGAACCGAACAGAGGACCCAGAAATAAACCCACACACTTATGGACACCTGATCTTTGACAAAGATGCCAAAACCATACAATGGAAAAAGATAGCATCTTCAACAAATGGTGCTTGTCTAACTGGATGTCTACATGTAGAAAAATGCAAATAGATCCATACTTATCACCCTGCACAAAACTGAAGTCCAAGTGGTTCAAAGACCTCAACATAAAACCAGACAAATTAAATCGGCTTGAAAAAAAAGTGGGAAATACCCTAGAACTCATTGGTACAGAGGAAAACTTCCTGAACAAAACAGCAACAGCATAGGCTCTAAGAGCAACAATCAATAAATGGGACCTCATGAAACTGAAAAGCTTCTGTAAAGCAAAGTACACCGTCATCAAAACAAAGCGACCTCCTATAGATTGGGAAAGAATCTTCACCAACCCTTTATCTGACAGAGGACTCATATCCAGTATATATAAAGAACTAAAGAAGCTGAAAAGCAGCAAACCAAGTAATACACTTAAAAATGGGAACAGAGCTAAACAGAATTCTCTGTAGAGGAATACTGAATGGCAGAGAAGCAATTAAAGAAATTCTCAACCTCACTAGCAATTAGGAAATGCAAATCAAACAACCCTGAGATTTCACCTTACACCCATGAGAATGGCCAAGATCAAACATTCAAGTGACAACACATGCTGGATGGACATCAGAAGAAGAAGAAAACAGGAAACAACCTAGGAACCTACCACAGAGGGCCTTTCAAAGCCTCTGCCCTTCAGACTATCAAAGCAGATGCTGAGCCTGATGGGCAACTGTTGGGCAGAGTGAATGGAATTTTATGTAAGAACTGGGAAATAGTAAGAGCTGGAGAGGACAGGGTCTCCACAAGGAGAGCAACAGAACAAGAAAATTTGAACACAGGGAACTTCCCAGAGACTCATACTTCAACCAAGGACTATTCATGGAGATAATCCAGAACCCCTGCACAGATGTAGCCCAGGGCAGTTCAGAGTCCAATTGGGTTACATAGTAATGTGAAGAGGGACTGCCTCTGACATAATCTGATTGGCCTGTTTTTTTGATCACCTCCCTGGGGGAGCAGCCTTACCAGGCCATAGTAGAGGACAATGCAGCCACTTTTGATGTGAAATGATAGACTAAGATCAGAAAGGAGAGGAGAACCTCCCCTATCAGTGGACTTGGGAGTGGCATGCAAAAAGAGGGAGGAGGGAGGGTGGGATTGGGAGGAGAGGAGGGAGGAGCTAATAGGGGGATGCAGAATGAATAAAGTATAATTGATGAAAATTTTTTTAAAAAAAGGGAAAAATAATTTAAGAACCTTAAATGACTTTCAAAGTGGGCTTCTCATGATATTTTCCTAGTCCACACCTGTTTGTTTATATCCCCCATTTTATTAGTTGTGTAGATGAGCCAAGTAATTGTAGTAATGATACTTGCTTTTTTTGCCCAATGCTGGAATGC
>JAEOAE010002113.1:0-15138 GCA_036365155.1 Meriones psammophilus
ACACCCAAGAAACATAGGTTAAAAAGATATTTTCCAACAAAAGTCAAAGCAAACAAGGAATGATCCACAGTAACATGTCAACTACACAATAATAGAAATAATATTCAATGGTCATTAATATCTATCAACATCAATCTAACTCAACAACAATAAAAAGACACAGACTAACAGAATGGGAAAGGAAACAGGATCCAATAGTCTGCTGCATCCAAGAAACACACTAAGCAACAAAGATAAACATTACACTTCAGAGTAAAAGGCTGGAAAACAGTTTTTTCACAAATGGACCTAAAAAAAAGCAGGAGGGCTATCCTAATATCTAATAAAATAGATTTTCAACCAAAACTAATCAAAAAGACATAGAGGGGCATTACATTTTCATCAAAGGAAAAATCTACCAAGAAGACATCACAATTCTAAACATCTATGCCCAAATACAAGAGCACCACATTCATAAATGAAACATTATTAAAGCTTAAACTACACATTGATGGTAATATTCTTAATAGTGGGTGACTTCAACACCCACTCACCAAGGGACAGATCAACTAGACAGAAACCAAATAAGGAAATAAAAGCACTTACAGAGTCCCTAAATCAAATGGACTCAATAGACGCCTCACAGATCTTTCCACCCAAACTCAAAAGAGTATACCTCTTTTCAGCACCTCATGGAACCTTCCAAAATAGACCATATAGTTGGTCACAGCAAGCCTCAACAGATATAAAAGATTGAGATAATCCCTTGTATTCTATCGGACCACCATGGACTAAAGCTGACATCAACAACAATGGAAACAACAAAAAGCCGACACGCACATGGAAACTGAACAACTTGCTACTCAATGACAGCTGTTAAGGAAGAAATAAAGAAAGAAATTAAAGACTTCTTTAGAATTCAATGAAAATGAAGGCACAACATACCCAAATTTATGGGACACATTGAAAGCGTGTGCTCAGAGGAAAATTTATAGCACTAAGTGCCTTCAAGAAGAAATTTATAACATCACATACAAGTAAACTTAATGGCCCAACTGAAAACCCTAGAAAAAAAAGAAGCAGATACACCCAAGAGGAGCAGAAGGCTGGAAATAATCAAACTCAGGGCTGAAATCAATCAATTAGAAACAAATAAAACTATTCAAAGAATCAATGAAACAAAAAGCTGGTTCTTTGAGAAAATCAACAAGATAGACAAAACCTTAGCCAAGCTAACTAAAAAGCAGAGAGAATCTATCCAAATCAGCAAAATCAGAAATGAAAAGGGGGACATAACTACAGACACTGAAGAAATTCAAACAATCATTAGGTCATACTACAAAAGCCTATACGCCTACAAAAATTTGAAAAAATTTAAACGAATGGATAATTTTCTTTGATAGATTCCATCTACCAACATTAAGTCAAGATCAGATAGAAAGACTGAATAGACCTATATCCCCAAGGAAATTGAAACAGTCATTCACAGCCTCCCTCCAAAAAAGCCCTGGGCCAGATGGTTTCAGCTCAGAATTCTACCAGACCTTCAAAGAAGTGTTAATACCAATTCTCCTCAAACTATTCCACAAAATAGAAACAGAAGGAACATTACCAAACTCATTCTATGAAGCAACAGTTACCTTGATACCCAAACCACACAAAGACCCAACAAAAAAGAGAACTTTAGACCTATCTCTCTTATGAATATTGATGCAAAATACTCAATAAAATACTTGCAAACCGAATCCAAGAACACATCAAAGATATCATCCATCATGACCAAGTAGGCTTCATCCCAGGCATGCAAGGGTGGTTCAACATACGGAAATCCATCAATGTAATCCACCACATAAACAAACTGAAGGAGAAAAACCACATGATCATCTCCTTGATGCCAAAAGCATTTGACAAAGTCCAACACCCATTCATGTTTAAAGTATTGAGAGATCAGGATACAAGGAACATACTTAAACATAGTAAAGGCAATATACAGCAAGCCTACAGCCAACATCAAACTCAATGGAGAGAAACTTAAATCAATCCCACTGAAATCAGGACAAGACAAGGCTGCCCACTCTCTCCATATCTCTTCAACATAGTACTTGAAGTCTTAGCCAGAGCAATAAGACAACTAAAGGAGATCAAGGGGATACAAATCGAAAGGAAGAGGTCAAAGTGTCACTATTCGCAGATGATATGATAGTATACATAAGTGACCCCAAAAAATTCAACCAGAGAACTCCTTCAGCTGATAAACACCTTCAGCAAAGTGGCTGGATACAAAGTCAACTCAAAAATCAGAAGCCCTCCTGTATACCAAAGACAAAAGGGCCGAGAAAGAAATTAGGGAAACAACACCCTTCACAATAGCTACTAATAACATAAAGTACCTTGGGGTGACACTAACCAAGCAAGTGAAAGACCTGTTTGAGAAAAAACTTCAAGTCTCTGAAGAAAGAAATTGAAGAAGATCTCAGAAGATGGAAAGATCTCTCCTGTGCTCATGGATTGGTAGGATTAACATTGTGAAATGGCCATCCTGCCAAAAGCAATCTACAGATTTAATGTACCCCTATCAAAATACCAACTCAATTCTTTTCAGACCTTGAAAAAGATTCTCAGCTTCATATGGAGAAACAAAACCTAGAATTCCAAACAACCCTATACAACAACAGATCATCTGAGGTATTCCATTCCTGATCTCATGCTGTACTACAGAGCAATAGTAATAAAACTGCATGGTATTGCATCAAACAGAAAGGAGGATCAATGGAACTGAATTGAAGACCCAGAAATAAACGCACGATCTATGAATACTCAATTTTTGACAAAGCAGCCAAAACCACTCAATGGAAAAGATAGCATCTTAAACAGATGGTGCTGGTCTAATTGATGTCTACATGCAGAAAAATGAAAAATAGATCCACATTTATCACCCTGCACAAAAACTAAAGTCCAAGTGGGATCAAAGACTCAAACATAAAAACCAGATACGGTAAATCTGTTAGAAGAAAAAGTAGGGAACAGCCTAGAACTCATTGGCACAGGAGACAACTTCCTGAACAGAACCCAATACACAGGCTTTTAAGGAGCACAATAATCAATAAATGGACCAAAAATAGGATAAACATAATGAAATCTAAAGAAGATAATCAAAGCAGACATGGGTTTTGATCTATCCTCAAATTTTGGAAAGACAAATGGGATGTGCATTGAACGTTGGGGGAGTCAACCAAAAAAGCATCTGGGAAAAAACTCTACCAGCAAATGCCCAAAATAAAAAACTAAGACTCACAACCAAACCTTGCAGAGTGCAGAGAATCAAAATGAAAGAAGGGGAGTTTGATTTGGGAAAAGGGTAGGAGCTCCAAAGGGCCAAACATATCTGGGCACAGGGTCTTTTCCAAAATGGACACTCAACCAAAATCCCCTGAGAGGATAAAAACCCAGAACCCTCTGCTCAGATGTGACCGTGATAGTTTAGTAATCACTTTTTTCCCCTAGTAAGGGGAACAAAGGGCTATTTCTAACATGAACCGACTGGGGCCTTGGGCCCCCCACCTCCCAAGGGAGGAGCAGCGGCCAAGGGGAATTTAGCCAGTCCCCAAAAAAACCTAACAAAGGAATATATGAAAGGGGGGAGGTCCTCCCCTTTGAGTGGACTTGGAAAGGGGCAGGGGGGAGATGAGGGGGGGAGGTGGGGTTGGGGGGGGAATGAGGATACAGCTGGGATACAGAAACAACAAAAAGTAACTAATGAGAAAAAAAAAGGAAAAAATAATTAAGTGATAATACATACCAAGTCCATGAAAAATATTGGAATAAAGCCATTTTCAACTTTTTAAAAAAATTTTAGATTAAATGAAAAAATTTTAACTTACTCATTCCTCTCACTCTTAGGTGTCAAATGTTTGGGGGGAAATGGTTGGGTGCCTTTCTTAACAATCAAAAACAGATGTGGCTGTAAAGGGTTCCCCCCGCACCTTCCCCAGTCCCGCCTTTACAAAAGGGATTATAAGGGTCTCTAGCCCCGGAGTTTAGCTGCCCCCCTCCCAAACTGCCCCTTCCTTTTTATTCCAACTGTTTTGATTGCCTGGGGGTTTTTATTTATCATTTATCCTCCTGTCCCTTTGTTCTGGCCTTTCCCCTTTCCTTCCTCTTCTCCCCTGGCCAGGTTTTATTCAACCTAACTGTTCCCGATTTTCCCCGTGTCTGACTATTTCTCTCTTCTACCTATAATAAACTTTCTACTCCAACATACCTAGCAATAGCCCCATTCTTTTTTTTTTTATTTTTCATTTTCATTGAGCTCTAATAACTACCCCCTTGCTTTCAAGTTAATGGCCCTTATTTCTTTAATAGTTTTACTGTTTGGCTTTGACTGGGAAATTTGGCTAAAGGACTTCCCCTCTTTAGGTAGAGAGACTGCACTGCACACCAGTATGTAATGGAATGTCAAAATAAATGACCTGTATCTTGGGAAAATAAACAGGTGCCCTGGGAGAGTGGGGTTTTATTTTAAAAAAATTTTCCCAAAATGAGGGTGTTGCAGGATATTTGATCCCGGGGTGATCCTTAGATTGTGAACTGTAAAAAGCTATGCTTTGTTTGGTCTGGGTTTAGCCCCAAACACAAACCTTTAAATTTCCAAAAACTTTCTGTTTATCTTAAACAGGTGATTATTGAATTCCTTAGCCCTAGAAATACCCTTTAAATAAAAAGCTCTCTGTTCACCAAAATTTAATAAAAATTTTAAACCCCGGGGCAAAAGGCAAAACAAGAAAACCCGCTGACAGGGATTAAAGGAAATGGAATTTCAGCTGAAATGTATTTTAAAACAAAGTGTAAAAATAGAAGGAGTTTTAGATTGGAAACTTTTGGGGTTTTTTAGCTTTGAGCCAGAAAGCCTTTTGGGCCTTTGGGGTTCTTTTTTGGGCCCCTTTTCCCCCCCCGGGTGTCATCTGAACTGGTGAGCTTTTGGGGCTTTTTTCCCCTTAGATGTAGGGGTGAGTAGGGGTTTAGATGGCGCTTTTTCTGACTTTCTGAACCTTTTTTTTTCTCCCCAATTTCCCAAACCCTGGGCCCGTTTGGTAAACTCAAACAATTTGGGGTTTTCATTTTTTTTTTTAACAACACTGGGGGTTTTGTGGGCCCCCCTGGTTGGGGGGAAAAAAAAAGAATACCTCGTTTTCTGCATCATTTTTACTTTGATCAACTGGTGAAAAAGCTACTACTGTCCTGAGACTCAGCTGTATTGTCCAAGCCAATGAGGGGGTCTGCATGGGACTAGGAGTCAGGAACAACAGTAAGAGGTAGCTTATGGGTTTGTTCTGGGATTGTCCTCTGATGTAGCTGTAGGGAACTGTGAAAGGCAAAAGGGCCCCTGCCATGGTGAGGGGGAAAAATTGTTCCCAGGGGGCCCGGGAGAGCGGGGCTGCTGAGCTTTTTAAACCTGGGGTATGCTTTTGGCCGAGGGTGGGCCGGGGGCAGACTCTGGTTTTTTTGTTTTTCCCTGTGGTGACCTCAGCAGAGATCCTTTTCCCTGACCCTGCTTGAGGTTGACTGGGGCGGGAGGAGGGGGCCCTGTGGGGTTGGGGGAATAGAAAATTGTGGGTAAAATTTTCACTTTTTCTAGTGTCACACCCCCGGCATTGCTTTTGCTGTGCATTGGGTAGATAGATTGGAAAAAATGGGAAATCTCATTTCAGGGAAAAGCCCCATGTTATTTCCCCCACAGGTTTTGTAACAAATTTTATAAAAAAAGTTTTGAAAATGTTAAAAAAAATGGTGGTGGTCACTTAACAACACTTGCTTTTTTTTTTTTTAATTTATTTTTTACCTTTCAACTACCACCCGGGGACAATGATGTGATTCAGGAAATTCAATTTCTGGGTTTAAAAAGGGTTTTTTGAGATGCAAAATTTTTTCAGTGTCAGGGTGTGCCTGGTTTTTTGGAAGTGAATAGGGGGAATTACACATCTTGTGACATAATCCCTGCTGCAAGAAACAGATACTAAAAATTTTTTCTCCAACTTTTTTTGTGTAGTGTTGGGACAATGGCCCAAACTCCCAAATGGGCATGAGGGGGCTTTTCAAGCCATAGCCCTTTATGATCACCCCATTTTCTAAGAGACTTCCCGAGCAAAAGGACTTCTGTAAAAGGGGATTAGTAGGGTGGGGTCAGAAAATAAACAGTTTAGGTGTCATTTTTTGTTTGTCTCGTAACAATTTTGGAATCTGTGTTTAATTGATTTGTATTAGTTAGAAAAAAGGTATCTCTGGTCCAGTACATTTTTTATACTAGAGTTTTTATGTCTTTTCATGTAAACTTTATATTTTAGGTTTATGTTTTTGGTTTTTTCTTTCCCCCCCATTCTTTTCCAAAAAACTGTAAAATTCTTTATTATTGAAGTTTTGGGAATTTTGAAGTCCCTCCTAGATTATGAGTTTTTGACAATAGAATATCCCCCTTTTTTTTCCCGTTTTTTCCCTTTTTTTCTTACCAGGTGGCTTTTCTGATATGAGATAGAGATTTTGGATTGTTTTTTTGAAAACCCCATAAATACAATTGCATATGTCTATAAAATGCAGAAGAGATAACATGAAAAGGGGGAAATATTACTATTTGGATTTTCTCCTCTTTTGACATTTTCTTTTTGGGGATCTTCATTTTTTTTCAAAAAATTTCCCTGTTTCTAGTAGTCTCCATATTCTTTAACTGTATGATTTTATTCTCCCAGAAAAAAATTAAAAACAAATTTTTAAACCCCAATTCGGGGTGAAAAATTGGCCTTTTTTTGGGATGTGATATTTTTATAAAGGGGAAAATGTTTTTTGGAAATAGAAAAAATATAATATCTCAATTAAAGTTAAAAAAAAAACTGTGAAAATTTTCAAATATACCTTAAAATGTATTTATTTCTAGGTAATAAAGGGGTTTACTTTCATTTTCAGCCTGCCTTTTTAAAACGCTTTTTTTAAAAAAAATCACTGTAAAAAACCTATGTCCTGCCTCTGCCCCCCGGGGAGTATGTAAAGGCATGTGGCTCCCCCCAAAAGCTGGGATTAGGGCTATGAACCCCCAACACCCTGTCATTGTAACTCCTGAATTTGAAAACAACTAATTAATAAAAACTGCTTGTCTCTGGTGGGATTAAAGGCACTGTCTATCCACCACACTGTACTCAAATATGTTATATTCCTCCAAATTATTCCCAAATCAAACAAGTTTATACCTTTTGAATTTTTAAAAAATATTAAACCTCTTAACTGTTTTTTAATATGAAAAAAAAAAATGTTCTTTTTTTTTTAAAAAGAAAACATGGTTTTTTCTGTTTTTTAAAAACTCTACTATTCCTCTAATCATTATCCCTTTTGATAGGATCCCCCATTTTTTTTTTTGTGGAAAAAAATTTGGTTTTCCCGTGGGAAAACACAGTTCAGTAGTTTTTCACTGTCTTCTCCTTTTATTATTTTTACTTCTGTTTGTTCTAGAGTATTTAGGTGTGCTGTTAAGGGGGGGTACTAAGAGATCTTTCTGTTTTTTTTTTTTCTGGAAAGTGCTCCCGTGGGTTTTTTTTCTTCTTAACCTTTTTCCCTTTGTATTATAGTTTTGATATTTTTGTATTCATTTCTTTACTTCTAAAAATCTTTAATTTCTTTCTTTATTTCAGTTTGGGGCCATTTTTATTCAATGGGTGTTGTTCAATTTCTATGAGTTTTAAACTTTCTATTGTTTTTTTTATTGGTGATGTGCTGCTTTAAACTTTAGTGGGCTGATAGGATGCGAAGGTCATTTCAAATTTTATATCTTTTGAGACTTCCACTGTTCAAGTATATCATCAATTTTGGAGAATAATATATGAGTTTGAGAAGGGAATAATCTTTTTTGTGGGGTTTGGGTGTTCTGTAAAAAAAAACCCTTTTGGGGATATTTAGTTTTTTTATGTTAGTTGGTGGAACATTTTTCTCTTTTTCCCTATGGTCCCGGAGGACCTTCCATGATATAATTTAAGTCTTCTCCTATCAGTTTATAAAGGGGCCGGATGTGATGCAAGGGAGAAGGGGTTTTATTTTTAACTTAGGTGCTCTTATGTTTGGGGCATAGATGTTAAGTATTGAAAAATTAAAATTACTGGATATTTTTTTTTTTAATATTTTTCCTTTGCCATCTTTTGATTACTTGTTTTTTAAGTCTGTTTTTTTAGATATTAAAATTGCTTTAAGCTTGATACTCTAATTCATTTATTTGGGAAAATCTTTCCAACCCTTTACCCTGAGATAATGTCTATCTTGATGTGAAGCTGTGTTTGATGTATTTAGAAGAAAGGGGGTTTTGTTTTATCAAACCCTTTTTTGACCTTTTTTCTTTTTTTTGGTGAGTTTGGGTCAATGGTATTAAAAAATATCAACAGTGATTGTAAATCCTGGGATTTTAATTGGTGGTGGTGGTTTTAGCACCCCGTTTGAGGGTTTTTATAGATACATAATGTTTAAATTTGACCTTTTCATTGAACATCTTATTTTCTTCATTTGCTGGTTGAAAATTTTTTGGGGCATGGGTTTGTAATTTGTCTTGGCCTAATTGGGTTTTAGGGCAAAACACTCTGTCCCAAACCATTCAAATTCTAGCATTTTTACTAGGAAAAACGGATTAATTCAATAGATCTCAATTTTTTTTTTTTGGGTTTTCTGATTAGTTAGTTAGTTTAGTTTTTTTTGTTGTTGTTTTTGTTTTGTTTTGTTTTCAGTTCACCCTTTTATATTCTTGCTTTGTTCTGCATGTTTTTTATTTTAATTATTCTGTGCCAAAAGGACTTTCTTTTCTGGTCCCGTCTCTTTGGTGTTTTATGCTTCTTGGGTTCTTGTGCCTCCATAGACATCTTCTTCTTTAGGTTAAAAATTTTTTTGTATTTTATTTTGTTGAAAAAAAGTGTTCTGGACCTTTGATCTCATCCTTCTTCTTCTAAAACTGATTATGATGTTTTTTTTGTCATAATGTCTCCCCAGTTCCCGGATGTTTCCCGAATGTTTGTATATAGACAGGTTGGTTTTTTACACCTCTAACTCCAGTCCCGTGTTGGGCTTAAATCTGGCCAAAAATCTAACATCACCATCATTGGCTGCTGGTGGAATATAAGGTTTAATTTTTTATTTTGTTTTTTTTTGTATATGTAACTTAATTATTGTGTTGATTTTATCAACATCTTGCATTTAAAATTTTTGGGGGGTATTTTAATTTCTGGGGGTGCCATTTATTCGCAAAACCCCAACATATCTGAGCTTTCTGAGTCATTGAATTTGGTGTGTGATGCTCTTCTTGCCTGTTGTATTTTTTTTAAATTTTTTTTGTTTTTTTTTCACATTTAATTTATTTTTTAAATTTTAAAATTTTTTTTATTTTAATTTATTCTCTAGAAATGAACTCAAGTGTTTGATCACCTCCTCCTTGGTGATGCAGCTTTTCCCAAAGGGCCCCAGAGGAAGATGGTGCAGCCTGACGATGAGACCTGATAAGCTAGAAGGATGATCCTCCCCCCAATTAGGAGACTAGAAGAAAGGGCATAGGGGGGGAAAAAGGGAGGGTGGGTGAGACTGGAAGGGAGAGATGAGGAGAACTATGGCAGGATACAATGTAGTAATAAATAAATTAATTAAATTAAAAATAATTTATCCATAACATCACAATTTTAATCTTCTCCCTTGGCTCTTCCTTGTCTCCCCCCATTCTTTTTCCCCCCTTTCCCACTTCCCATATCTCAGATACAGGGAACCCCCCTCTCCTACCCTCTGAACCCAGCCTATCAAGTCTCACTGGGGCTTCCCCGCATCCTCTTCCTCTGTAACATATAAATACCCCTCCACCAAGGAGAAATGATCAAATAGCACACAACAAGGGCCATGTCAAAGCCAGCCCTTCTCCCTTACTATGGATCAAACATGGAGACTAGGGTGCCTATCAGCTACATCTGAGCAGGGTCTGGGTCCTCTTCATGAATGGTCTTTTTATGGGCCCCTTTAATTTCTCAAATCCCCCGGGGCCCCGATTTGTTGTCCTTGTTGGTCTTCTTATGGAGGTCCTGCCAGCTCTGGGTCTTTCCATTCTATCCTCCCATTCTTTCCTTTTGATTCCCTGTGCTCTACCCAAAAGTTTGACTTGTAAATCGTATCTGCTTGAACCCCTGCTGGGCAGAGTCTTTTGGAGGATATGTATGTTAGGCTCTCATCCCCTTCCCTCTCCTCAGTCACTTCTGGTGTCGATTTTATTTACACTCTTGCATAAATTAGCATCCTCCACTTTAAGGTCCTCCTTTTATTTAGCTCCTTTAGGTCCCATAGTTTAAAAATTTTTTATCTATATTATAGCCACTATCCATTTACAAATGAGTATATCCTGCCCTGCCTTTCTGGTTTTTGGGAAAAACTCATTGGGGTGATCATTTCTAGTTCCATCTACTTGCCTGAAAATTTTATAGTTTCCTTTTTTTTTTTTTTTAAATACCAGTGCATTCCATTGTGTAAATGTACCACAATTTCTGTAAAATAATGGTTTTTGGGTTTAGAGACATATAGTTTGTTCCCTGTTTTTTGGCTATTATGAATATAGATATTATGAACACAGTTGAGCAAATATCTTTGTTGAATGGTGGACATCTTTTTTACATATGCCCAGGAAAGGTGAAACTGGGTCTTAAATAACCTCTTTCCCCAATTGTCTGAAAGCATCAGATTGATTTTTGAAGTCGTTGTATAAGTTTGCATTACCACCAGCAATAGAGAGTGTTCCTCTTTCTCCACATTCTCACTAGCTTGCTGTCACTTCAGGTTTTGACCTTAATCATGGCCCGGGGTTTTAAAATGGAATGTTATTTGCATTTCCATGATGTGCAGATATTGAGCATTTAATGTCCACCATTTGATATTCCTCTGTGGGGTAATCTCTGTATGGTTTGCCATGATTTTAAATTGGATTATTTGGATTATTGGAGTTTAATTTCTTCAGCTCTTTTATATATTGTTTATTAACTCTTTTAGTTGTATTTAGGGTTGGTGAAGATCTTTTGCCAGGCTGTAGGTGGTCATTTTATTCTATTGACAGAGTTCTTTTTCTTCATAGAAGCTTTTTGTTTCATGAGTCCTATTCATTAATTCTTTATCTTAAAAGCCAGTGTTCTTGGGGTTCTGTTGAGAATTTATCATCTAGGCCAATGAGATCAAGACTCTTTCCCCCTTTTTTTTCTAACAGATTTAGTGTATCTGGTTTTATGTTGAGGTCATTGAACAACTTGGACTGTAGTTTGATGCAGGGTGATAAATATGGATCTATTTTCATTTTTTTAAAGTAGACTTTGGTTAGACCAGCACCCTTTGTGGAAAATGCTGTCCTTTTCCTTTCCCTGGTTTTGGCTTCTTTGTCAAAAAACAATTGTCCATAGATTTTTTGGGTTTATTTATGGGTCTTCAATTCCATTCATCCACCATTCTGTTTTATTTCAGTACCCGTGCAGTTTTTTTTTTATTGATTTATAGTAGAGCTTGAGATCGGATGGTGATACATACTAAAAATCTGCTATAGTACAGGGCTAACTTGCTTATTCTGGCTTTTTATTTTCCATATGAAGCTGAAATTTTTTCAAATTCCTTAAAGGGAAATTTTTTTGTTTTTGATGGGGAAAATCATTTTATCTATAGATTGTTTTTTGTATATAGCAAAATTTTTTCTATGTTGATCCTTCTGACCCATCAGCATGAGAGATATTTCTATCTTCTGGTATCTTTTTCAATTTTTTTCTTCAGAGGGTTAAAGTTTTTGTTTTTTGTTTGTTGTTTGTTTGTATTTTCATGCAGGCTTTTCACTTGTTTTTGAGGGTAACTCAAGGTACATTATGTTTTGTTTTCCTGCCCCATTGTGAAGGGTGTTGTTCTCCCCAATTCTTTTCAGTCCCCTTTGTCTTTTTGCATACAAGTGCTACTGATTTTTTTTTTTTTTTGTTAACTTTATATTCAACCACTTTGATAAAGTGTTTTTTCAGCTATTAGGAGTTCCTACAGTAGGTGTTTAGGGTCACTTTTTTTATACTGTCATATATGTGAATAGCAATGCTGGTTATCATATCAGATTTTGTATACATGATCTCCTTTAGTTGTCTGTTCCTAGATAGGACTTTGAGTACTGTATGAAAAAGATTTGGAAAACTGTGTGGTCTTGTCTTGTCCCTGAGTTCTGTGGAATTGTTGCTCTTACATTTGGTTGATGTTAGCTATAGGATTGCTGTATATTGTCTTTACTACTTTTAGATCTGTGCCTCTGTCCCCAGTCTCAAGACTTTTAAACAAGAATAACTGCTGGATATTGTCAAATGTCTTTTCAGCATCTAAGAAATGATCCTTTTTTTTCAAGATTTGATTATATATTGATTAAGATTCCCTATGTTGAACTATCCCTGCATGCCTGGAACTAAGCCTGTAGTAATGGTGGATGATATCTTTGACATGTTCTTGGTTGGTTTGCAATTATTTTATTGAGTATTTTAAAAATGTTGTTCATAAAAGAAGATTGGTGTTGAAGTTCTCTTTCTTTTGAGGTCTTTGAGGATTTATCAAAGATGACTGTAGTCTTACAAAAGGAGTTTGGTCATGTTGCGTCCATTTCTATTTTGTGGAATAATTTGAAGAATATCATTATTGACTCTTCATTGATGATCTTGTAAATTCTGCTCTATGAAATCCTCCTAAGCTCTTGGCTTTTTGATATAAGTATTTAGATGACTCTTCTATTCCCTTGAGCATTAAAAGATATTTAATATTTTTACCTGATTTTTTGGGTTTCCCAAATTTGGTAAGTGGAATCTAACAAAGAGGTGTATATTTCATTTTTGATTTTTTTAAAATTTTGCGACATATAGGTTTTTTGACATAAGATCTAATGGTTCTTTGGATTTTCTCAGTGTCATCTCTCTCTCTTCCTTTTTAGACTGTTGATTTGGATAGTGTCTTTCTGCCCATTTTACTTAGTTTGACTATGGGTTTGTCTATGTATTTGATTTTCTCAAAGACAGCTCTTGGTTTTATTGATTCTTTGAATTATTCTCTTTGTTTCAATTTATTGATTTCAGCCCTGAGTTTGGTTAGTCCTAGTAGTCTACTCCTGTTTGAAATGTGTGTCTGTTTTTTTTTTTTTTTTGGGACTTGCAAGTGTGCCATTCAGTTGCGCTTGTATGGGATGTCTCAATAGCTTTATAGAAGGCCTTTAGTGCTATTAAAACTCCTCTTAGGACTGCTTTCATTTGCATCCCATGAGTTTGGGTATGATGTGCCTTCATTTTCATTGAATTGTAGGAAGTTCTTTCTTATTCTTCCCTGACCTGATTCCTTGAGTAGAGTTGTTCAGTTCCACATGTGTGTAGGCTTTTTTTATTTCTGTTATTGTTGAGGTCAACTTTAGTCCATCATGGTCTGATAGGATACAGATATTACTTCAATCTTGTTGCTTATCCGTTGAGAGCCTGGTTGTGACCTACTGTATGTTCAGTTTTTGGGGAAAAGGGGCTGGGAGGTGCTGAAGAAGAAAGATTCTTTTCTGTTTGGCCAAAAATTCTCTAGATATCTGTTAGGTTCATTTGATTGATGACATCCATTAGTGTCATTATCTCTCAGTTTAAGTCCTTTTCTATTGCTGTGTCCTTGATAGTAGTGACAAGTTGACCTCTCCTACTATTAATGTATAGTAATTGGTATGTTCTTTAAGATTTATTAATGTTTCTTTTACAAATGTAGGTGTCCTTGTATTTTGGGGCATTGTTGATCCAGAATACAGATGCCATCTTGAGTGGAATTTTCCTTTCATAGTGTAAGTATCCTTCTCATTTTATTAATTGATTAATTTATTTATTTATTGTTTATTATTTAGGAGTAATAACTGATATCAGGCAATATTTTCAAAGTTTGAAAGTATGTGTAACAGCATAGTTTTTTTTTTAAAACTTTCAACATTTTATTGTTTTCTTTTAATTTTTATTAATAATAGTTTATTCCCTTTGTATTCCCCCTGTACCTCCCTTTTCCTCCCCCCCCCAATCCCACCATCCTCTTTCCCACCTGTCCCTTTCCGTCCCACTGATGAGGAGGTCCTCCTCCCTCTTCACTCTGATCCTAGTCATCAGGTCTCATTAGAATTAGCTGCATTGTCTTATTCTGCAGCCTGGCAAGCTGATCCCCACTCAATGTGAGGTGATCAAAGAGCAGGCAATGAGTTCCTGTCAGAGACAGTTTCTGTCTCCATTGCTATGAAGCACATTTGGATACTGAACTGCCATAGGATACCTTTACATTGCAGGGGTTTCAGGCCATCTCCATGTGAGTGGTCCTTGGCTGGTGTATCCAGTTTCAAAAAGACCCTGTGCCAGATTTTTGGAAACTACTGTCCTTGTGGGCTCTGTCCTCTCAGGTTTACTATCTCCCAGTTCTTCCATAAGATTCCCTGCACTCTGCCCAAAGGATTTGGCTCCATAAAGGTCTCAGCATCTGCCTTGACACTCACAGGGTTGAGCCTTTCAAGGCCCTCTGTGGTGAGCTCCTGTCCTGTCCCTGTATTCTCCCTCATCTGATGTCCATCCTCTTTATCTTTCTGCATGGGATTTGAGCATCTTAAGCATACTCCTTCTGATTAACTTCCTTAGGTGTACTAGTTTTAGTATTTTTATCCTATATTTTATATCCTTATATCCACTTTATGAGTGAGTATATACCCTGTAAGTCTTTCTGCTTCTGGGATACCTCGCTCAGGATGATCTTCCACTTCCACTATTTACCTGCAAATTTCATGTTTTCCTTGTTTTTCATTGCTGAGTAATATTCCATCATATAGATATACACCACCATTTCTGTATCCATTCCTCAACTGAGAGCCATCTGTGCTGTTTCCTGCTTTAGCTATTACAAATAAAGCTATTACAAACATAGTTGAGCAGATGTCATATTTGTATACATAGCGCAGCACGAATATGCTTAGGGTGGTATGGCTGGATCTTGAGGAAGCACTGATATTCTAATTGTCTGAGAAAGTGTCAGGTTGATTGTAAAGTGGTTGTATAAGTTTACATTCCCACCAGCAATGAAGGAAGGTTCCTCTTTCTCAAATCCTATCCAGCATGAGTTGTC
>JAEOAE010000868.1:0-14393 GCA_036365155.1 Meriones psammophilus
ACATCACTTGATTCGACCAGGGCTTATAAACAGTGCCCTTCTGGGCCCTGGCGCTCTCCTTCCTCTCCTCCTCCACCTCTCCCTTTTCCCGCCCTTTCCCTGCTGCAGGGCGCCAGGTGTCCTTGACAGTGGCCCCACTGAGTGGCGGGCCGCTCTCCTCTCCTCCTTTCTCGGTCCCCCCTATAAAGGCTTATACGGAAAGGGCCCCCTTTTGCCTGCATGCGTTTCTGCAGGTAGAGACATTCCCCAGCGGCTTCCAGCACCTGACAGACCCGTCCCTGGCCCCGACAACCCTGGCTGGCCCAAAAGCCTGCCCTGGCAGCCCCTGGCCCTGGCCTGACAGCCCTGTCCCTGACTCACTCCTGGCCCTGGGAGCTGGCGTGGCCTGATACCTGATGGCCCTGGCCCTGGCAGCACATGCAGCCCTCTCCATGGCCTGGCCTGGCCCTGGCAGCCCCGGCCTGCCTGGGAGCCTAGCTAGCCTGGCGCTTGACCCTTGACCATAACCTTTGACCCTAACACCAACCCTAACCCTCCCCAGCCAACTAGCTGACAGCACTGGGCCCCGACCCTACCCTAACCTTAGCCTAACCTAACCGCAAGCCATAACCCTCTAACCTAACCCAACCTAACCTAAGCCCCGGGCCCCAACTACCTAACCCTGCAGCCCTGACCTGGCCTGACAGCACTGGAAACTGACCTGACAGCCCCTGGCCCCGACCCTGACAGCCCCTGGCCTGGCCCAAAAGTCCTGGCTGGCCTGGGAGCCTTCCTGGCCCTGGAGGCCCTGGTCATAGCCCCTTTACCCGGCCTGGCCTGACCCTTGACCTAACCCTTGACCACTAACCTAACCTAAGCCCTTAGCCTAACCTAGTTTGGGGTGCTGGCCTTGCCACTTGCCTGGGCCCTGGGCCCGGCCTAACCCCTAGCCCTGGGCCCCCTGGCCTCGCCTTTGGCCCCTTTTGCCCCTAGCCCCTAGTCCTAGCCCTGAGTCCTGGCCCTTGGGACTAATTTTGCCCCATCCCCGGCCCCCGGGCCCAAACCCTAGCCTCCCCGGCCTAGCCTAGCCTGCCAGCCCTATAACCCTAGTCCCCTAGCCTCAGCCTGGCCCCCGGCCCGTAGCCCCCTCCACCTAGCCCCAGCCTAGTCCTATCCATAGCCCCTTTTTTTTTTCTGTCCCCCATCCCCTGGCTGGCCCCCTGGCACTGGCCTGGGCCCCCGCCTAGTCCCAGGCCTAGTCCCATCCCAGCCTAGCCTAGCCTAGCCCTCTGGCCCTGCCCCAAGCACCGCCCGGGCCCCCGCCAGAGCCTCCCTGGCCCCCTAAGGGTGGGGCTAGCCCCCCCCTAGCTCCAGCCTCCTCCAGTTTTCCCCGCCTCCAGGCCCAGCCTAGCTATCCCTGGCCCCAACCAACCCCGACCTGACCCCGACCTAACCTAACCCACCATACCCCCAACACCCCAACCCCAACCAACCCTAACACTAACACTGGGAAGGCCCTAAACCTAACCTACTTAAAATAACCTAACCCTAACCTAAAGCCTAGCCTAGCCTAACCTAAAACCTAATCCTGCCTTCCCCCTCCTAGCCTAACCTACTCACCTAACCTAACCTAGCCTGACTGCTCTAAGCCTAACCTAACCTAACCTAACACCTAATACTAACCCCAGGGTGCCTAACCCTACGGACCATGAACCCGATATTGACCTGACCCTGACCTGACCTAACCAACCTAACCCTCTAACCTAGCCCAACCATCTAACCTAACCTAAGCGTAACCCTACCCCCGGCCCCAACCTAACCTAACCTAACCATAGCTTCTTTTCCTAACAGGAAATGTTTTAGCAGAAGGAACATAAAGGCAAGCACTCTTTGTAAACTAAATCACATGTGTGTCACTTTCCTCAATTGGAATCAGAAAACTAAAATGATATATCCCTGTACCCGCACAGGAACAAATTTAAAGAAAAACAGAAACACAAAACAATACTTTGTAAACTAGATCACATGTTTGTGGCTAAGTAATTAGGACTACAGGAAAACTGAAAGTGATATAGAACTTTACAGCAGAAACAATTTTTCATCAGAAGAACAAGCATAAAACACAACTTTGTAAACTAATTCCCCATATGTATGCTTGTTTAATTATTTTAACAGGAAAACTGAAAAGTAATATAACCTAACCTAACCTACCCCAACCTAATATAACCGTTACCTAAACCTAGCTTTTCCTAGGAACAAGTTTCCAACATAAAGAATATAAGCATAAAAGCACTAGTTTGTAAATAAATCCCTGTGTGTAACTACGCTCCCAAATTTGGAGTACAGGAAAGCTGAAAAGTGATATATGAACTTTACAGCAAACAAGTTTTCATCGAAAAAAACAGAAATGCAAAGCCAACTTTGAAATTAATTCACATACCTTCGCCTGTTCAATTTTTTTCTAACAGGAAAACTGGGAAAATGATATGACCCCAACCTAACCTAATCCTAACCTAACCCCAATCCCAACATTTCCTAAAAAAGGGAAAAGATTGCAACAAATAAATAAGCATAAAGCACTACTTTGTAAGCTAAATCACTTGTGTGTCACTTTTTTCAGTGTAATACAGAGCTAAAAAGTGATATATCGCATGTAAGGGACAGGAACAAGTTTGACAGAAGAGAAAAGCAAGGACTCTTTAAACGGAATCACATGAGTGTTGCTCGCTCACTTAGGGTCGGAAAACTGAAGTGTTATCTTGCACAGTGCGGCATGAAAACAAGTTTCCTTTGAAAGAACAGAAATGCAAAACACAACTTTGTGAACTAAATTTTAAAACGTGTCGCCCGTTCAATTACTATAACAGGAAACGAAAAATGGGGGGTATATCGCACTGTACAGCACAGGATCAAGTTTGACAGAAAAAACAGAAAAAAAGCACTTTTGTAAACTAAATCACATGTGTCGCTAGCTCAATTAGAATACAGGGAAAAATGAAAATTTTTATCTCGCTGTATGGCACGAAACAAGTTTCCATCGAAAAAGAAAGCATAAGCACAACTTTGTAAATAATTCACATATGTGCCTGTTTTAAATTATAAAGGAAACTGAAAGTTATATATCCTAACCTAACCTCCCTTCCAACCTCACCTAACCCCCTTTAAACCCCTTTCCCCCCTAACCCTCCCCTTTGGGGCACAGAAAATAGTTTCCAATGAAAGTACAGAAACACAAAAGCACAACAATGAAAATAATCACATGTGTGTCGCCAGTTCAATTAGGAATACATGAAAACAGAAAAGTGATATCTCCCACTGTAGTGCCCGAAACAAGTTTCCAACAAAAATGAAAGGTAGCCCTTTTTTGGGAAAATTTAAAACACATTTGTAGCCCCCGCTCAATTAGGAATACAGGAAAACTGCAAAGTCTATCTCCCCATTAGACAGAGGAAAGTTTCCAATGAAAGAATATAAACGCAAAGCACTACTTTGTAAACCAAATCACATGTGTGCCACTTCCTCAATTAGGAATAAGTAAAACTGAAAAGTGATATAACACTCTACAGCACAAGAACAAATTTCCATCGAAAGAACAAAGGCCCAAAACACAACTTTGTAAAACTAATTCATATGTGTCCCCCGTTCAGTTATTATAACAGGAAAACTGAAAAGTGATATATCCACTGTACAGCACAGAAACAAGTTTCCAACAGAAGAACAGAGCATAAAACATTACTTTCTAAACTAAATCACATATGTGTAAGCTTACTCAATTAGGAATGAGAAACTGAAAACGATATAGGGAAAATTTTGGCAAAAACAAGTTTTCATCAAAGAACGAAGCGTAAAGCACAACTTTGTGAACTAATTCACATCGTGTCACCCGTTCAATTATTATAACAAGAAAACTGCAAAGTGATATATCAACTGTACAGCACGGAACAATTTTCCATCGAAAGAACAAGCCTAAACAGCAACTTTGTAAACTAATTCACATTCGTATCACCCATTCAATCATCATAACAGGAAAACTGAAAGTGATATATCAAACTGTACAGCACAGGAACAAGTTTCCAATGGAAGATCAGAGACACAAAGCACTACTTTGTAAAGTAAATCACATGTGTTCGCTCACTCAATTAGGAATACGAAACTGGCGAAAAATCGAAATGCGGCAAAAGCAAGTTTTCATCAGAAAGAACAAGCATAAAGCACAACTTTGTAAACTAATTCACATTCGTTTCGCCTGTTCAATTATTATAACAGGAAAACTGAAAAATGTTATAACCTAACCTAACCATAAGTCCTAACCTAACCTAACCTAACCTAACCCTAATCTAACCTAACTTGTTCCCAAGGAAAGAACAGAAACGAAAGCACTACTTTGTAAACTAAATCAAATGTGTGCCACTGCAAGTAGGAATACAGGAAAACTGAAAGTTTATATACTAACTAACCTAGGCCCTAACACTAGCAAAACCCTCACCCCAACCTAACCTAAGCCCAAACCTAAGCCTAACCTAACCATAGCCTAACCATAACATGTTTCCCTATGATTGAGGTTCCAACAAAGAACATAAAGCATAAGCGCATTTGTAAATAAATCAGATGTATTGCCATTCGCTCCAATTAGGAATACAGGGAAAACTTAAAGACATACTAATAAGCACTGTACAGCATAGGAACAAGTTTCAAGCGAAAGAAGAGAAGCATAAGCACAACTTTGTAAACTAATTCACATTGTATCGCCCATTCCAATCATCCTGGGGAAAACTGAAAAGTGATATATTGAACTGTACAGCACAGGAACAAGTTTCCATCTAAAAGATCAGAAGCATAAAAGCAAACCCTAAACCAATTCCTATGATATTCGCTAAACCTAGGTATTATAATGAGAAGAAAAGAGTGATTTGACACTAAGCAGCACAAGTTTCCAACAAAAGAACAAGCGCAAAGCACTACTTTTGTAAGCTAAATCACATGTGTGCTAAGCTCATATGGAATACAGAAGGCAGAAAAAGATATAACCTAACCTAACCATAGGCCCTAACCTAGCCCTAACCCTCATCCTAACCCTACCTAACCTAACCTCACCTAGCCTAACTAACCTAACCTAACCTACTTCTTCCCTAACCTAACCTAACTTGTCTAAGGAAGAACAACGCAAAGCATTACTTTGTAAACTAAATCACCTGTGCCACTAAAGCAATTAGGAATACAGGAAAACTGAAAAGTGATATACGCTGTACAGCACAGGAACAAGTTCAAACAAAGAACAGAAAAGCATAGCACTACTTTTAAGCGGAATTACATCTGTACCGCTCCCCCAATTGAAATACAGGAAAACTGAAAAGTGTTATCTCGCCGTGAGGCACAGAAACAAATTTCCATCGAAAAAACAGAAACACAAAGCACAACTTTGTAAACTAATTCACACACTTGTCGCTCCTTCAGTTATTATAACAGGAAAACTGAAATTGATATAACCTAACCTAACACTAAGCCCTAACCCACCAAGCGCTAACCCTAACCTAACGCTAAGCCCTAACCTAACCTAACCTAACCATAGCCTAACCATAACATTACTAAAGGACAAATTTCCAAGGAAAGAACATAAGCTAAGCACTACTTGTAAACTAAATCAGATGTGTGCCACTCGCTCAATTAGGAATACAGGAAAACTTAAAAAGTGATATAAGCACTGTACAGCATAGGGAAAAAGTTTAGAATGAAGAAGAAAGCGCTAAAGCACAGAGTTTGTAAACTAATTCAATCATTAATCCCGTTACAATTATTATAATAGGAAAACTGAAGGTGATATATCCAACTGTACAGCACAGGAGAAGTTTCCATCGAAAGAACAAAGTGCAAGCACAACTTTGTAAACTAATTCCATCGTATTAGCCATTCAATTATTATAACAGGAAAACTGAAAAGTGATATATCACCTTTTTACAGTACGAAACAAGTTTTCCCAAAAGAAGAACAGAAACACAAAGCACTACTTTGTAAACTAAATCTAAGTGTTTCGCTCACTCAATTAGGAATACAGGAAACTGAAAAGTGATAAATTGTAATGTAGGCATAGAGCGATTTTCATCGAAAAAACAGAAGCATAAAGCACAACTTTGTAAACTAATTCACTTTAGGTGTCAGCTTGTTCAATTATTATAACAGGAAAAATGAAAGTGATATAACCTAACCTAACCATGGCCCCCCCTGACAACCTAGCCTTAACCTAACCTACCTACCTAACCTACCTCCTAGCCTAACCTAAGCCTAACCTACCTAATCCTAACCTAAATTGTTCCTACGAACAAGTTTCCAACAAAGAACAGAAGCATAAAGCACTCTTTGTAAACTAAATCACATGTTTCACTAGCTCATATAGGGGAAAACAGAAAACTGAAAAGATATACGCATGTGAGTAACCTGCTAAATAGTTTACTAGCATTACAGCATTGGCAAAAAAAACAAGCCTCGCTGGGTGCCTGTGCCCGTTGATGCCTCACGCTATGACTATCAGTACAAAGTCCCCAATTTATTTCTAACCTCGTGAGAACAGACCTCTACCCTTTAGCTGTCGCTCAATTTGGCTGTCCAATGAGCGTACTATTGGACTTGTGTCACTAGCATACAACATGAAATTTTTCCTTCTGCATCTGTCCACTGGTGTCAAGCTATATTTTAAACAACTCCACATTTGATCTCTGATGGACCAGCTGAGGTGGCCATTGTCACAGTAAATTCTGGAGTGGAACTGGACTAGCCACAGGATTATCATCATGGATTGCTGCAGCCATGAATCATCTGAAGGAATGGGCGGGCATGGGGCATTAGCAGGCCTTCTGGTGTTGGTCTCCTTGGTTTGCCTGTGGTATATATGCAAGATTAGATAAGATAAAGTGTGATGCAGCCATGATCATTCAGGCCTTTACAGCCATTGAAGCAGGACAGTCTCCCCAAGCATGGTTGGCTACCATAAAAAGCTAAAATGTTATGCTCAGGATGCGAGGTAAAGCACTGCACTCAGGGTCAGCCTCTTTGGACCCAGAAGAGCATGTCTGATTGCATTTGGGTTGATGCCCCAGGTCCCGCCTCTGAAAAGGTATCAGGCCCGGGTCTGATGCTCTTTGGGTGGATGACACCTAAATGAACATCAGGACAAAGTCCCAATTTATTTCTAATATCAGAGATCAGACCTCTACTCTTGCCTGATCGTCTAAAACAAAGGGGAACTGTGAGAGCTGCATAATGCTGCTCCTTAAAGATGGAGCTGGTTTTGATCCACCTTCCGATATATATATATATATATATATATATATATATATATATATATATATCATGCAAACATGTGTATCTATATTTCAGTAAATATGTATGGTAAAATAATATTAATAATATTATTAGTGGAATATGAAAATATGTATTTCACCTACTCAGATTTTCAGGATGATCTGCATGTATTAATAAATATTAACATGACAGAGTTAGGCTTTGAAAATTGTAGTGACAGCATGTAAAATAGGTATGATAATGAGATAAGAATGCTGAGGCAGGCTTGGAAAATTGTTTTTCAATCTGACTTGTTATTTGGGTTCATTTATGGGGTAAATTAGAGAATGAAAAGTTAAAATGAGAACACATCTCAAAAAGTATTGAATGGTTGTAGCCAGTGACTGCATAAGGTAGATTAATTTTTAAAAAAAATGATACATTAAAAAATATGAGTTATTTCCCTCAGAATGATCTTTTCTAGATCCCAGCCATTGCCTGCAAATTTCATGATTTCCTCCTTTTTGATTGCTGAGTAGTATTCCATTGTATAAAAATGCACAATTTCTGTACCCATTCCTCCATTGATGGACATCTGGGTTGTTTCAGGTTCGGCTATTACAAATAAAGCTTTATAACGTGGTTAAAAAAAAAAAAAAAAAAAAAAAAAAAGAACAAAAACATAAAGCACAACAATGTAAACTAATTCACATACGTGTGTCCGTTCAATTATTATAACAGTAAAAATAAAAGTGATATATCACACTGTACAGCACAGAAACAAGTTTCTAACACAAGAACAAGCATAAAGCACTACTTTGTAAAGTAAATCACTTGTAGTCAACTCAATTAGGAATATGGGAAAACTGAAAAGTGATGTATTGAACTGTACTGCAAAACAGGTTTTTATCCAAGAACAGAAACACAAAGCACAACTTTGTAAACTAATTCACATGTGTCACTAGCTCAATTAGGAATACAGGAAAACTGAAAGTGATATAACCTAACCTAACCATAGCCGAAGCCCTTACCCCCAAACTAACCTAACCCTAACCTAGCCCTAACCCTGGCTAACCTAACATTAACCCTAACCTTAATGCTAACTTTTCCTAAAGGAACAAATTTCCAATGAAAGAACATAAGCATAAGCACAACTTTTGTAAACTAAGTCACATTGTGTCACTCGCTCAATTAGGAATACAGGAAAACTGAAAGTGATATAACCCTAACCCTACCCAACACTAACCTAGGATAACCCAGCCTAACCTAACCAGCACCACAAACTTATAGGCTTTAAGGCAGTTTTCATTTATTAAAACAAAGGGGATGTGGAGAGCTGAGACTCAGACACCACTAGGTGTAGCTGACATTGCCCTCAAAACTGTAACAAATAACCTCCAATGCGCGTACGGGTTAGCCAAATTGCATAAACAGGATAAGCACACTGGGCCGAGTCATCAGGCGGGGTAAGAGTGAACAGCCAATCAGGGTATGGACACGTCACTTAGAGTGAGCAGGGCTTATATAAACAGCGCCAATTCTGGGCTCGGCGCTCTCCTCCCTCTCCTCCCCCCCTCTCCCGCCCAGAGCTTGCCGCCCTGGCCCTGCCGCGGAAGCCATTGTAATCCGCCGGCCAATCACGGCGCCGCCGCGCTGAGTGGGCAGGCCCGCTCTCCTCTCCTCCTTTCATTTACGGCTGTAATAAAGGCTAGTTGCGGAAAGGGCCTTGTGCCGCATGCATTTCTGCTGGCCAGGCGAATCACGTGGCCCAACACCCCGACAGACCTGGCCTGACTCTCACAGCCCTGGCCCTGGGCTGACAGCCCCGGCCCTGGCCTGGCAGCCCTGGCCTGGCCCCGACAGCCCCGGCCTGCCCCTGACAGCACTGGCCCTGGCCGTGACAGCCATGGCCCCTGATCCTGAGAGCCCCGGCCCCGACTCTGAACAGTCCTGGCCCCGGCAGCCCTGGCGTGGCCAGATAGCCCTGATGAACCTGGCCCTGGCAGCCCTTGTGGCCCTCTCCTGGCCCCGGCCCAAGCAGCCCTGGACCTGGCCTAGCCCTTGATCCTTGACCCTAACAGCGGCCCTAACAACTGCTCCCAACCCACAACCTAACACTAACCTAACCCTGACAGCCCCCGACCCTGACCCTGACAGCCCTGGTCCTGCCGACAGCCCCGGCCTGGCCTGACAGCCCTGGCCCTGGCCTGGCAGCCTGGTCCTGGTAAAGGCAGTCCTGGCACTGCCCTGGCGGCCTGGTCCTGGCCTGACCTGACCCTGGCCTGACCCTTGACTCTAACCCTTGACCCCCTAACACTACCAACCTAACCTAACCTGGCCTGGTCCCTAGCCTAGCCTGCTGGCCAAACTCCTTGCCTGGCCCCCTGGCCCTAGCCTCCTGCAGCCCCCCTATGCTCCTAGCCTGGCCCCAAGTCCTAGCCTAGTCTGGCCCCTAGCACTAGCCT
This sequence comes from Meriones psammophilus, assembly GCA_036365155.1. Lineage (NCBI taxonomy): Eukaryota > Metazoa > Chordata > Mammalia > Rodentia > Muridae > Meriones > Meriones psammophilus. The sequence continues at coordinate 9,720 of JAEOAE010000868.1, forward strand.
CCTAGCCCCAGCCCTAGCCGCCTAGCCATAGACCTAGCCTCCTGGCCCTAGCCCCAACCCTGCCCTGGCTCCTAGCCTCAGCACTAGCCCTGGGCCCCTAGCCCTATCCCCTAGACCCAGCCCTAGCCCCATAGCCTAGGCCTAACCCTAGTTCCTAAGCACCTAGGGCCTAGACCTGGCCCCTAGCTGTTGTCCCAGTACTAGACCCAGCTCTAGCCCTAGCCCCTAGCCCTAGCCTTCCCAAACCCAGCAACCTAGCCCCCAGCACAAGCCCTAGCCTTTTGGGCCCCCAGCCTCACTGGCCCCTAGCCCCTGAACCAAGGGCCCCAGCCTCCAGCCCCAGCCCCAGCCCCAGCCCCAGCCCTAGCCTAACCTAAGCCCCAACCTGACCCTGAACCTGACACTGACCTAAACACTAGCCTAACACCTGCCTAACCCTGGCCTAACCCAACCTAGCCTAACCTAACCCTAACCCTAACCTAACCTAAGCCTGTCACAGCCCCAGCCCCAGCCCCAGCAACACCTAGCCACGTCCTGGCCTAACCTAGCCCAACCTAGCCTGGCTAACCCTCCTAGCCTCTTTAACCCTCTAGCACTAGCCTAACACTAACACTAACCTAGCACTAACCCCAACCCAGCCTAACCCTAACCTACCTAACTCTAACTAACCTGCCTCCCAACCTAAACCTAACACTCTAACCTAACCCCACAAATCCCTAACCTAACTAACCTAACCTAACCTAACCTAACCTTGCCCTAACCTAACCCTAAAACCCCTTAATTCAAATTTAGAATTGGCTAGGAGGGTTTTATAAAAGTTTTCATGTTACATCTGAGACATTTGTCCTCGATTTGACATAACTAGAAAGAAAACTAGAATATTGTTGCCCAATGTCAAAATTGTTGTCAGTTCTTACCTATGCCTCATGTTGGGATTAATCCCAGAGGAATCAGTCCACTACAAGTGTGGCAGATGGATGTTACTCACATTTCATTGTTTGGGAAACTTCAATATTTGCATGTTTCTGTTGATACTTGCTCTGGAGTTGTGTTTGCTTCTCCTGACTGGAGAAAAGGCAGCCCATGTTATTCAACATTGCCTAGAGGCATGGAGTGCCTGGGGAAAGCCAAAATTCTAAAAACTGCCAATGGGCAGGGCCCATACTTCTCAAAAATTTGGACATTTTGTCATCAATAAAGTGACCCATCTAACGGGTCTCCCATATAACCCACAATGTGAGGTATTATTAAACATGCTCACCCCACCTAAAATCCTCTTAATAAAACAAAGGAGAGTCCAGAAGGCTCTGCCCTCCCGTGCCACAGTGACCGTTTCCTTGGCACTCTTCACACTCCCAATTTTTGAATTTGGACAGTCAAGGCCATTCGGTGGCTGATCCCACTGCTTAGGGCCTAATAGGCCCCCAAAAAATGATCAAATGGAAGGATGTCTTAACTGGTCAATGGAAAGGCCCAGGGTCCTATCTTAATAAAATCCAGGAGCTGTCTGTGTTTTCCACAGGAAAAAACCATTCCGGTACGGGGCGCCTCCGCAAGCTGGTGACAGCTGAAGATGATCTTTCAACAGATACACCTGCTACCACTTGAAGAGTCAAGGCGGCGAGGATGACCACTAATTCTACTCAGTGGATTCATAAGCCTACAGATGGCTTATTACCTAGGTTTCTTCTGACTTTTCTTATTTTAAGATTGGGTGGGGTTGGAATGTATGGTGCAGCACTATGTTGTGGCTTAGTGTTTTTACTCTGGTTGTTCTGCAAACTCAATACCCAACATAGCGTGACTAGGTCCGATACTCATAAGCTACTTGTGGCCTTGAAACAGGATCTCCCAAGAGTGAGTTATCCATGTTAAAAATTAAAACAGACTGTGACCTCCAGTGATGCACCTCAGGCTTTACCCATTGCACTGAGTGATGAGTGATCCAAGTCAATGTTGCCTTTGCCTAGCGGCTATGGTACCTAGATAGGAGGATGACAGCCTTGCCTCCCTTGAATTTTATTCCATTGCGGGAATGGGTGTCACCTCCTTTTTAATCTTCTCCCTTAGCCTGCACCCAGAGGACTTGTCTCCATTGCACCTGGTGGGGTAAGGAGTAACCTAAAGCTCTTGATAAAACCCCCTCAAAGAAGGGCTCGCGTGATCGAGCTTAGGGTTCTCTTATGCCACTGTGATAGGCTTTAAGGCAGTTATCATTTATTAAAACAAAGGGGATGTAGAGGGTGAGACTCCCGATGCCACTAGGTGGCGCGGACATTGCCTTAAAACTGTAAAAAAAAAAAACCTCCAGTACACATGCGCGGGTTGCATAAATTTCATACACTCTAAGCATGCTGGGCCCAGTCATCAGGCGGGGTAAAGTGAGCAGCAAATCAGAGTATTGACACGTCACTTAGGTGCGACCCGGGCTTATATAAACAGCACCAATTCTGGGCCTGGCGCTCTCCTCCCTCTTCTCCTCCCCCTCTCCCCCGCCGGCTGCCTGCCTAGCGCTGACCCACTGAGGACACCGTGGGTCCATCTGCCAATCATGGCGCCCATGCGCCCGGCGAGTGGCGGGCGCTCTCCTCTCCTCCTTTCATCTATTGACTGTAATAAAAAGGCTTGTTGCAAAGAACCCTTGTGCCCGAGTGCGTTTCTGCTGGCGAGAGGAATCATGCGGCTCCAACAACCTGACAGCCCTGGCCCTGACCACAGCAGCCTGGCCTGATGCTTTACAGCCCTGGCCTGACTCTGACAGCCCTGGTCTTGCGCCTACCCTGACCTGCCTGAACCGGCCTAACCCTTGGCCCTTACTGGCCTACACTAACCTAACCTGGCTACCTTGCCTAGCCTGCAGAAGCCCAACACCCTTGCCCTATCACCCTGGCCTGGCCTGGCCTCCTGGCCTAGCCTCCTGGCCCCCTGGCCCCTGGCCCCTAGCCTAGCCCAGCTGGTCCTAGCCTAGTCCTAGCCCCCTAGCCCTGAGTCCTAGCCCCTGGCCCTAGCCCTATCCTAGCCCGACCTATCCCCTGCCTCCTAGCCTCAGCCCTGGCCTAGCACCTTTATCCCCTAGCCCCAGCCCTAGCCTCCTGGCCTAGCCTCCTGGCCCCCCGGCCCCCCTGGCCCCCTGGCCTAGCCCGCTAGTCCTAGCCTAGTCCTAGCCCTAGCCTAGCCCTAGTCCCTAGCCCTAGCCTATCCTAGCCCAAACCTGTCCCCCTAGCCTCCTAGCCTCAGCCTAGCCTAGCGCTGCCTTATCCTAGCCCCAGCCGTAGCCTCTAGCCTTAGCACTGGCCCCTAGTCCACTGGCCCCCTAGCCCCAGCCCCAAGCCCCAGCCCTAGCCCTGCCGCTAACCTAGTCCTAGCCCTGGCCCCCCTAGCACCCAAGCCCCAGCCCTTGCCTCCATGCCCCTAGCCGTAGCCTAGCCCCTAGCCCCTAGCTCCAGCCTAGCCTCCAGGCAAGCCCCATCCCCAGCCTAGCCCTAGCTAGCCTAACCTAACCTGCCTGACCTGACCTGACCTAAATCCTAACCTAAACCCTAGCCTAACCTAACCTAGCCTAACCTAACCTACTAACCTAACCTAACCTAACCTAACCTAAACCTGGCCTATCCCTAACCTAACACTAACACTAACCTAACATTAATTAAAATTTAGAATTGGCTCAGGAGTTTCATAAAGTTTTCATGTTACATCTGGGACAGCCTGAAGCTGACCTGACCTGAGGCCTGGCCTGACCTGAGCCCTGGCCTGGCCTGACATCCTGGCAATGGCCTGGCCTGACATCCTGGCCATGGCCTGACAGCCCTGGCCTGGCCTGGCAGCCCTGGTCCTGGCCCTGGAGGCCCTGTTCCTGGCCTGTACCTGACCATGGCCCTGACCCATGACCCCTAACCTTGACCTGCACTAACCTAGCCTGGCTACGCAACCCCTAGCCCTAACCTAACCCCACCCCCAACCTAACACAGGCCCCAAAAACACACCATAACCCCAGCCCAGCCTGACTTTAACCCTAAGCCTGCCTTCTTTAACCCAACCCTATTCCACAGCCTGACCTGACCCCGGCCATAGCCTGACCCTAACCTCTTTCCCAACCTAGCACTCCCTAAGGCCTACTAACCTTCCTAGCCCCAGCCCTAGCCCCACCTGGCCTTCCCTAACCCCGTAACCTAGCCTAACCCTACGCTTCAACCTAGCACAGGCTAACCTACCTAACACCTAACCCTCCGCAAACCCCACCTTTAACTAGCCTAACCTAACCTAACCTCTAGCCTAGCCTAACCTAGCCTCTAACCTAACCTAATCCTAACCTAACCTAACATAACTAACACTAACACTATCCTAACCTAACTCCTCACCTAACAGCCAACCTAACCTGGCCCCAACCCAACACAACATGGCCCAACCCCCCAGCCCCACAACTTTAGCCCTAACCTCCTCTCCTCCTCCTCCCCATCTCCCGCCAGGAACACTCTTACGCCCTGGCAGCATCCTTGGGAGCATACATGTTGTTCATCGGCCAATGGGGCGCCGTATCCCGCCAGCAGTGGCAGGCCGCTCTCTCTCCTCCTTTCATCAATTGACTGTAATAAAGGCTTGTGGAAGGACCCTTGTGCTGCGTGCATTTCTGCTGGCGAGACCATCACGTGGGTTCCAACACCCTGACAGACCTGG
>JAEOAE010001527.1:0-16053 GCA_036365155.1 Meriones psammophilus
GAGAACACAGCTCACACTCACCCACCCCTTCCCTACCTACAGCTCCTCCCTCGGCCGCGACCAGGTCCCTCTCCCTCACAGGTAAGCAAGCACAAAGAGCTGAGAGGTTGCTTGTGGGAGACCGCAGAGGAAGGCCACATGACAGGGCGAGACCCGACCCGACCAGGCAAGCCCCAGACACCGTCACCCAGCAGTGACTTCACCACCGGCTTCGAGCCCTGTCTGGGCGCCAAGCACCCCAGGGCACCTCCTCCCCAGCACCACTGGCCACTCCCTGCCCTCGAACATCCGGTGATTTCAACTGCAGCTCACCTCGGACTCGGACCGAGGGCACCCTATGCTGGAGCCAGTCCAGGATGACCGTTTTTGGAAAAGAAAGGAAACAGAAGGACAAGGCAAGTCAGGAACAAGAAAAAAAGAAAAGGCAGAGAGACACACCTACTGACCTGCGGGAGGCAAGACAGAACACTATTGCCACAAAGATCAGTCCTGCAAGGGACCCTGAAACCTTGAGCCCAGAGCATACCTAGTCAAGTCAAAGCCCAGTGATTACAGACAGACATGGGAGAGGTGAAAAGCAGGCAAGAAGCACAGGAGAAGCTTGAGGAGGCAGGGGCCCTGGGAGGCCCGCTCTGCTGGCTGGGGGTCAGGACATGGGAGGAGGGTGGGAGCATGACGAAGAGCAGGATGAAAAAAGAGCAAAGGAAGAGAGGGCCCGAGCACTAGGAAGACAGGGTGCTCTGCTGACACTCACGCTGTCTCCTCCCTCTTTGGCTCCTGCTCAGACAACAGTGGCCTCAAAACCCCCATCAGCTCTGCTTTCCTTTCCGTCCTTCGGGAGGAAGAAGCCCTGGGCTGCCTGCCACAAGACCACCCTGACCTCGGCCAGTCTCCGGGCCCGAGGCAGGCCCACCTCAGCTTTGGAGGCCACCCACCAGGACTACAGAGGCCCCCGTGTGTGAGGCTGCAAAGACAACCAGTTGACTGGCACTAGGACTAGAGCCTCTCGTCAGCCTCACCTGCTCATTTGCTCCTCCCTTCTACCCGTCACCTCCTCCTCCCTCGTCCATCCATTCGCCCGTCTGTCATCGTCCATCCGTCCACCATCCAATCCATCCGTTCATCATCCATCCATCCATCCATCCATCATCCATCCTTCCAGGTATCCTTCTGTTGAAAAGCTGCTTCCTGACTTTCATGGTGAATCCAGGGGGTGTGAAGGTCCCTTTGCCTGCCCATGTGTTTCCACTCTTCTGTCTCAGCTTTTGCAAGACAGGTCAAACACTGAACAAGACACATAGAATTCAAGCAACAGGGTTGTGCTGTGGAGTGGAGCTCTTGGCACCGCCCAGGTGTGTGTGTGTGTGTGTGTGTGTGTACATGTGTGTTTTGTGTTTTTGTGTGTGTGTGGGGGTGTTTGGTTATTTGAGGGGTGGACCTCACCCTTCTACGTCACTTCAGGGTGTGTGTGGCGCTAACCGCAGCGTCGATTGCACCAAGCATCTCTGGGACAGCCAAGGTCCGCTGGCCTCCTCATCCTGACCGCTCGCTCACGGGCCTGCAGCTAGGAGTTGGCCCTCTCAGTGTGTGTCAGGTGTGGTGGTCACCGCCACTACCACCGCGCCCGCTTTAGAGGAGAGGCCTGGCTGTGCGGCCAGGGCTGCAGTGGTCTGCAAAGATTGAGGGGCAGAGGCTCGAACGAAAGGTCCCGAAAACTGGTAGAAACATCCGCCAGCGTATCTGCAAAACCAAGGGCCCAGGCTGGCTCTGTGCAAGAGGAAATGGAGGCCAAGCAGCCAAGGAGAAAGGCTGCTTGGAGTCTCGTGTCTGTACGGGCCCAACAGCTGGGAGGACCCAGGGCGGGGAGGACCCAGGATTTCAGGGGCAGGGATCGGATCGAACCTAAAGGACTCTGGGTGGGGAGCAGAAAGGGTGTTCAGCCCGTGTGGCGTCTGACAGCTCTGCAGGGGCAGAGGGGCAGGAGCAACAGGCCCACTTGCCCGGTGCCAGAGGCTCAGGGGCCGACCCAGGCCGTGGGCCTGGGACCCCGGGGTCCCCCCGTGGCAGAAGGCAGGACCGGCAGTGTCCAGCTGCCCACGTCTTCTGGCTGTGGCTCAGGAAAGGCCCCTGAGCTCCATGGGGCGGCGATGCGAGGTCAGCCACATAGCCACGCGTCCCTCCGGGCTGTGGGCGAGGCGGGGTCACCCTCGATCCACCACCACCCAGTTTTGGCTAGGAGACTCTCTGAGAGAGGCTAAGGAGAGGCCTGCCAGACAGGCCAATCCAGCCCTCGGGCGGCTCAGCTCTCTGAGCAGAGCAGACCAGACCACTGCACACTAGGGCGGGACCCGATTGCCAGCCGCCGCCCCCCCACCACCACCCCCCCACCACCACCACCCCCCCGGCTGCCTGGGTGCCCGGGACCCTCTTCACACTTGTGTGGGCTGACAGAGAGGGCTCCCTGGGCTGCCATCTGCTGATGGCCAGTTCTATTTGGAGTACAACAAGCCCAGCTGAGGGCAGGGAAGGCACGGCAGGAACCTCTCTCCTCGTCCCCATAGGAGCTGGGTGAGACACCAAGGTGCTCCCAAGGGAGGAGGCGGGTTGGTTGCGGGACCGGAGGTGGAGGAACTAGCCGCGCAGGGGCGACAGCAGCAGAAGGAAGGGCAATCTAGCGGCAGTAAGGGGGCAGAGCAGCAGGAACAGGAGCAGCAACAGCGGCAGCAAGCAGCAGCAGCAGCAGCAACAACAGGGCAGTGGCAGATTCTCACCTGGAAAAAAGCATGCAGTAGGAGAAAGGTGAAGCCAGGTGGACAGTCTACACAGTACACTTTTATACTCCCCGGTGTCTACTCCTCCACAGCATGCACTGGGGACAGGAGGGGGGGGAACCCCCGGACCGAGGGCAGGAAAAGGGCCTGGGTCGGGGGGGTGTGTGGGGGGGGGCCGGGTCCTGCAGGGCCAGGAAAAACCCCCCCCCCGTCCCCCCCCCGACCTCCCCTCCGTCCCCCGGCCCTCAATCCTCCAAGTGATGCAGGAAGGAACAGCGACTAGGGGTACCCCCGCCGGGTTTGGGGCAGAGCAGAAAAACACACCACAGGCTGGGTTTCAGCTTCGGCCCCCTGTGGGCCCCGGGGCTGTCTTTCCACGGCCAGCTGAGTGAACATCCACCCGGGGAAATTTTAGCCAAGGCCTTTTGGTTTTTGGGAAGGAAGGGAAAACCCAACCCCCGGCCTCCCCCCCCCCCCAACCTATCCACCCGCAACCACGAACCCCCCCACCCCCCAACCGACCCAAAGCTCTCTCTGACTTGGCTCCGTGTTCAAAGTCCCGTTGGGCCGGGCCCCGGGCCCCGGGTTTGCCGCGACCGAATGAGGGTTTTGATGTGGCAGCAGTACCCTTTAAAACGGGGCGTCGCTCCGCTCCCTACCGGCTTTCTTCCTCTGGTCGCTGGGACACCCCCTGGAGATGCAAGGCCGGGAAAGGGACCGTTCCCAAACTGCCGCTCGCCTCCAAAAGGGAAAGTCTGGGAAAGGGAAACCCTTTTTCCCCTTTTAAAGGGGGAAAAAAGGAGGAAGAAAAAATAGGGCGAGGTCTCCCCTGTTGCCTCCGAGCTCAGGGGTGCCTGGCCCTTTAAAGGGAGACCCCAAGGCAAACAAAGCCAGAGCCCAAAGGAGGGGGGAGAAGAGGACCCAGGGGGGGCAGGGCAGGGGGGAGGGGGGGCCCCATCCAAAACCGGGGGAAAAAAGGGGGTTTTGGGGCCCCGGGGGGAAAGGTTCCGTCTTGGCACCTTTCTGGGCAAGGAGGCTGCCAGCCGCCCAGGTGGGCGAAGGGGGGGCAGAGCGGCCTGTGTGAGGAAAAAGGCGTGGCCTGGCATTGGTGTGTGTGTGTGTGTGTGTGTGTGTGTGTGTGGGGTTGGGGGTGAGGTGTGTTTGGAGGGGTGGGTTTGGGAGGGGGTTTTTTTGGGGGTGGAGGGGGAGGGGGAAAGGGGGGAGGGAGGGGGGGAGGCGGAGGGGGGAAGGTAGAAGAGCAAAGCATGGTGGGGTGTGAGAGTCGGGGAGGAATTTGGGCTGAGGGGGGTGGAAGGGTAGGAAAGGGGGGGGCAGGGGAGGAGGGGGCCTGGGAAGGGGGAGAAGCAAAGGGGGCGGGGGAGGGGGTTTTGGGAAAAAATGGGCAAGGCAGAAAAGGGGTTCAAAGGGCCAAACAAAAACTGGGGGCTGGCCTCCCAAAATCGTGATCCTCCTGCCTCTGCCTCCTTCAGCAAATCCTACCGGTGTGCGCCACCACAACCGGGAAAACCGCCCCGGCAAACCCCGAATCTACCCGCCTGACGACACGCCACCCCCCCGCCTCCCGGGCCCCCTTCCGGCCGCCCTTTGCCCCCCTCTCGCACCCACCGAGCCGCACCGACGCCCCCCACCACCGCCGCTGCCTCGGCCGCCGCCGCCGCCGCCACCTGCGCCGCTTCTGCGCTCAATGCCTCCCCCCCACCCGGACGCTGGCGGCGCAGACGACCCCGCTCGCCCACTCCGCCGCCACTCACACTCGCCGCCCGCCGCCGCCGCCCGCCCCCCGCCGCCGCCGCCCGCCGCCCGCCGCCGCCGCCCCCGCCCGGACACTGGCCTTTCCCCCTCTCCCCCCCCCTTCCCCCCCCCCCCTCCCCCCCCTCGCCTGCCCTCCTAGGGGGGCCCCCCTCCGTCCCCCAAACCCCCTGCCACCCTGCGGGACCTCGGGTCGCCCAGCGCCCCCCTCTCTCCCCGCTGCTCCTCCTGCTCCCGCCCCCTCTCGCCCTCCCACCCACCCACTTCGCAGCCCGCCTTCCGGCCACCGAGCGAGCACCCCGGGCCCCTTTCCCGCCGCCCGACCCTGCTGCTGGGGAACACACCTTGGCCCCTTCGCTGCCAGGAGGACCCACCAACAGCGACCTCAAACTCTCCACCGTCGCTGCCCTTCTTCTCCTCGGCCCTCTGCCCTGACAGTTGCTACTTCTCCCCCCCTCAAGGGGGCCCCCAGGGGTCCCGCAGGGGGCACCCCTTTCCCCCGCCTGAGGCTTCCTCGGCCACCCGCGGCTTCAAATGCCCCGGGCCCGGTCCCATGCCGGCCCGCCTGGCTGGAGGGACCTGTTCGGGCTGGGCAGTGGGTGCCCTGGACCTGGACCTGGACCCTGGACCTGGACCACACCACACCCACCCCTAGCTAAGGATGGCCACCAGAGCCAGCACCCTTTAACCCCCAGGAGAACACGGGTCACGCTCACCCCCCCCTTCCCCCCCTGGGTCCTCCCTCCCCGGCCCCCGACCCTCTCCCTCACAGGTAAGCCCCAAACACCAAGAGCTGAGAGGTTGCTTGTGGGAGACCGCAGAGGAAGGCCACATGACAGGGCGGGGACCCGGCCCGGCCGGCAAGCCCCCAGACACCCGTCACCCAGCAGTGACTTTCACCCCGGGTTCCAAGCCCTGTCTGGGCCGCAAAGGGACCCAGGGGACCTCCTCCCCCCACCACCCCTGCCCTCCCCCGCCCTCCCGGGAAAACATCCCGTGATTTCAACTGCCCCTCACCTCGGACTCGGACCGAGGCACCCCGGCTGGGCCAGTCAGGATGACCCCTTTTTTGGAAAAAAAAAACAGAAGGACAAGGCAAGTCAGGAACAAAAAGAAAGAAAAGGCAGAGGAGACACACCTGCCCGACCTCCCGGGAGGCAGGGGCAAAAAATGTGTTGCCACAAGATCCCGTCCTGCAAAAGGGGGCCCACTGAGACCTTGGGGGCCCCGAGGGATTTCCCCAGTCCAAGTCCAAAGCCCCAGTGATTACAGACAGACATGGGGAGGTGAAAAGCAGGCAAAGCACAGGGGGGCTTGAAACAGGGGCCCTGGGGGGCCCCTTTTGCTGGCTGGGGATCAGGACATGGGAGGAGGGGGCATAAAAGAGCCCCGGATGGAAAAAGCAAAGGGAAGGGGGCCCAGCACTGGAAGAAGGGTGCTCTGCTGACACTCCCGCTGTCTCCTCCCCCCCTTTTGGGTCCTGCTCAGACAACAGGGGCCCCAAAACCCCCATCAGCTCTGCTTTCCTTTCCGTCCCCTTGGGGGGGGAAGAAACCCTGGGCTGCCCCCGGGCCCCCCTGACCTCGGCCAGTCTCGGGGCCCGGGCCGGGACACCCCCCCAGCTTTGGGGGCCACCCACCAGGACTACCAGAGGCCCCCTGTTTGGGGGTGCAAAGACAACCAGTTGGCTGGCACTAGGACTGGGAGCCTCTCGTCTGACCTCACCTTCATTTGCTCCTCCTTCTACCCGTCACCCCTCCCTCCCCCCCCCTCCGTCCATCCATTCGCCCGTCCCGTCCATCCGTCCATCCGTCCCCTCCGTCCATCCGTTCATCCATCCATCCATCCATCCATCCATCCATCCTTCCAAAGGGATTTCCCTTTTGTTGAAAGCTGCTTCCATGACTTTCATGGTGAATCCAGAAGTGTGAAGGTCCTTTGCCTGCCCATGTGTTTCCACTCTTCTGTCTCGGCTTTTGCAAGACAGGTCAAACACTTTGAACAAGACACATAGAATTCAAGCAACAGGGTTGTGCCATGGAAGGTATGGAGCTCTTGGCACACCGCCCAGGTGTGTCAATGTGTGTGTGTGTGTGTGTGTACATGTGTGTGTGTGTGTGTGTGTGTGTGTGTGTGTTAGTATGTCCCGACGTGTGGACCTCACCCTTCTGCGTCCACTTCGAGGCGAAGAATTGTGCTGTGGGCGCTATCGGGGTCCCATTGCCCCAAACATCGGGACAGCCAGGTCCCCTGGCCTCCTCATCCCGACCCCCTGCTCACGGGCCTGCAGCTAGGAGTTGACCCTCTCGAGTGTGGTGTCAGGTGTGGTGGTCACCGCCACCCCCACCACCGCCCAGCTTTGGGGGCCTGGCACCAATGCGACCAGGGCTGATAGTCTGAGGGATTAGGGGCAGAGGCTCGAGGCTTGAGGAGTCCCAGCTGGGCAAACTTGTCCGCCAGCGGCCTGCAAACCAAGGGGCCCAGGCTCTGTAAGAGAAGTGAGCCAGAAGCCGGCCAAGGAGAAAGGCTGGCAGGGTCTGTGTCAACCCTGGGCCAGCAGCTGGCCCGGGAGGACCCAGGGCCCCCGGGGGGGGCCCAGGGACCAGAGGCAGGGGATCGGATGGGGCCTAAAGGACTCTCCACAGGTAAGGGGAGCAGAAAGGGTGTTCACGCACCCGGGGTGGCGTCCCGACAGCCTGCGGGGAGCAGGGCAGGGCAGCAGGCCCGCGGTGCCAGAGGGCTCAGGGGCGGCTTTGGCCGTGGGCCTGGGACGCGGGCTCACCGTGGCGGAAAACAGAGACCGCTGATGTCCGCTGCCCCTGCGTCTTCCTGGCGTGGCTCAGGAAGGCCCCTGAGCTCCATGGGGCGGCGTGCGGTCAGCCACATAGCCCGCAGCGTCCTCGGGCTGGAGCCAGGGAGGCCGAGGTACCCTCGATCACCACCACCCAGTTTACGGCTGAGACCTCTGGAGGCTGGAGAAGGCCTGCCAGACAGGCCAAAACCAGCCCTCAGCGACTCAGCTCTCTGAGCAAAGCAGACCAGACCACTGCTGCCTGGAGCAGAACCCGATTTCCAACCGCCGCCACCACCACCACCACCACCACCACCACCACCACCACCACCCCAGGCTGCCTGGGTGCCGGGACCCTCTTCACACTTTGGCTGACAGAGGGCTCCTGAGCTGCCCATCTGCTGATGGCCAGTTCTGGCTAGTACAACAGCCCAGCTGAGGGGGCGGGAAGGACCGGCAGGAACCTCCTCTCCCTGCGTCCCCATAGAGGCTGGGTAGAGACACCAAGAGTGCTTTCCAAGGGAGGAGCAGGGTTGGATTGCAGGACCAGGAGGTGGAGAAACAGCCCGCAGCAGGAGGCGGCAGCAGAAGGAAGGGCAGCTCTAGCAACAGCCAGGGGGCCAGGCAGCAGGAACTTAGGAAACAGCAGCAGCAGCAGCAGCAGCAGCAGCAGCAGCAACAACAGGGAGCAGTGGCAGATTCTCACCTGGAAAATGCATGCAGTAGGAGAAAAAGGGGAAGCCAGGTGGACAGTCTACACAGTACACTGTATACTCCACGGTGTCTACTCCTCCACAGCATGCACTGGGGATAGGAGGATGAACCCCTGCCGGACGAGGGCGAGAAAGGACCTGGGTCAGGAGGGTGTGTGGGGGAAGCGGCTGGCTCCTGCAGGGCCAGGGACAGAGCCTCCTGTCCCCCTCCCGACCTCCCCCCCCGTCCCCCCCGGCCCCCAATCCTCCAAGTGATGCAGGAAAGGAAAAGCGACTAAGGAAAGTATCCACGGCCCAGCCGGGTGGTACTGACAGAAAGACACACCACAGGCTGCTTGGTCCCGCTTCAGGAAATGTGGGGCCCCGGGACTTTTCTTTCCGGCCAGCTAAAAATGAACATCCACCAGGAATTTAGGCCAAGGCCTTTTGGTTTGGAAGGAAAACCAACCAGCCGACCCTCCCCCACCCCCCCAACCTATCCACCCACCCAACCACGAACCACCCACCGCAACCGATAAAGCTCTCTCTGACTTGACTCCGTGTTCAAAGTCCTGTTAGCCCGATCCCCGGTCCCGAGTTAGCCGCGACCAGATAGAGGTTCTGATATGACGCCGTTATGTAAATCGGGTCGATCGCTCCGCTCCTTCTACCGACTTTCTTCCTCTGGTCGCTGGGACACTCTGGAGATGCAAAGGGCCCAGAAGGCACCGTTCAAGCTGCCGCTCGCCTCCAACCGGCAAAGTCTGGGAAAGGGAAACCCTTTTTCCCCTTTTAAAAAGAGGGAAAAAAAGGAGGAAAGAAAAAGTAGGGCAGGTCTCCCTGTTGCCTCCAGCTAGGGCTGCCTGGCGAAAAGGGAGACCCCAGTAACAAAGCAGAGCCCAAAGGAGGGTGGAGAGAAAGAGGACCCGGGGCGGCGGCGCAGGGGCGGGAACAGGGCAGGAGCCCATCAAGACCGGGCGAAGGAGGGGTTTGGGGCGGTGGAAAGGTTCAAATCTTGGCACCTTTCTGGGCAGGGGCTGCCAGCCGCCCAGGTGGGCGAAGGGGTCAGAGCGGCCTGTGTGGGGGAAGGCGTGGCCCGGCAGGTGTGTGTGTTGTGTGTGTGTGTGTGTGTGTAGGGTGTAGGTGTGTAGGTGTGTTTGGAGGGGATGGGTGCGGGAGGGGTTGCAGTGGTGGAGGAGGAAGGAGGGAGGAGGGGAGGCGAGGAGGCAGAAGGTAGAAAAGGAGCAAAGCATGGTGGGGTGTAGGGTGGGCAGGGGGGACTGAGGAGGTGGAGAGGGTAGGAAAGGGGTGGCGAGGAGGAGGCAGGCCTGGAGAAGGGGGAGAAGCAAAAGGGGCGGGGGAGGGTTGGGGGAAAAATGGGGCAAGGCAGAAGGAGGTTCAGGCCGGGAAAAAAAGGAAACCCAGGCTGGCCTCGAACTCGTGATCCTCCTGCCTCTGCCTCCCTTTAACAAATCCCACCCGGGGTGCGCCACCACAACCGGCGAGCCGCCGCCGACAAACCCCAATCTCTACCGCGCCCCGACGAACGCCACCCCCGCCTCCCGGGCCCCCTTCCGACAGCCTTCGCCTCCTCTCGCACCACCACCGAGGCCCCCACCCGGTGGGGGCCCCCCCCCTGGGGGGCCCCCCCGCCGCCCCGCCCCCGCCCCCGCCGCCGCACCTGCACCGCTTCTGCGCCAATGCCTCGCCCACCCGGACGCTGGCGCGCGAACGACCCCCCCCCGCTCCCCTCGCCCTCCCACCCCGCCGCCGCCGCCCGCCGCCCGCCGCCCGCCGCCCCCGCCGCCGCCCCCCCCCCCGCCCGGACACTGGCCTTTCTCCCCCTCCCCTCCTTCCCTCCCACTCCCCTCCCCTCCCCTCTTCTGCCCTCCTAGAGCCCACTCCGTCCCCAACCCTCTGCCACCCTGCGGCACCTCGGCTCGCCCAGCGCCCGTCTCTCCCGCGCCCCCCTGCTCCCGCCCTCTCTTGCCCCCCACCCCACCCCCTTCGCAGCCCCCCCCGGCCCCGAGCGAACACCCCGGGCCCCTTCCCCCACGCGCCGACCTTTCTGCTGGGGCCCCACCTTGGGGCCCCTTTTTCGCTGCCAGGAGGACCCCCCCAACAGCACGACCTCAAACTCTCTCCCCGTCCTTTTCCCTTCTTCTCCACCGGCCCTCTGCCCCGACAGTTGCTACTTCTCCCCACACCTCCTCGGGAGGGGGGCCCCCAGGCTCAGCAGGGCACCCCTTTCCCCCGCCTAGGGCTTCCTCAGCCTGCCCAGCTTCAAGGTGCCAGGGCCGTCCATATGACGCTGCCTGGCTGTAAGGGACCTGTTCGGGCTGGGCAGTGGGGGCCCTGGACCTGGACCTGGACCTGGACCTGGACCACACCACACCACACCCCCCAGCTAAGGATGGCCACAGAGCCAGCACCCTGTGACACCTATGGAGAACACAGCTCACGCTCACCCCACCCCTTCCCCCACCTACAGCTCCTCCCTCCGGCACGACCGACCCCTCCCTCCCCAGGTAAAACAAGCGCAAGAGCTGAGAGGTTTTCTTGTGGGAGACCGCAGAGGAAGGCCACATGACGGGGGGGGCCGGCCCCACCCGGCAAGCCCCCCGACACCCGTCACCCAGCAGTGACTTTCACCACCCCGGCCCAAACCCTGTCTGGGCCCAAGCACCCCCCAGGGGCAACCTCCTCCCCAGCACCACCCCTGCCCTCCCCGCCCTCCCCAACACATCCAGTGTTTTAACTGCCCCTCACCTCGGACTCGGACCGAGGGGGACCCCCTGGGCCAGTCAGGATGACCGTTTTGGCAAGAAAAGGAAACAGAAAGGGCAAGGCAAGTCAGGAACAAGAAGAAAAAAAAAAGGCCCGAGGAGGCCCCCTGCTGACCCGCCGGGAGGCAGGACCCCGGCACTGTGTTGCCACAAGATCCAGTCCTGCAAAGGGGGCCCCCACTGAGACCCAGGCCCAGGGCATACCTGTCCCCAAATCAAAGCCCCAGTGATTACAGACAGACATGGGAGGTGAAAAGCAGGCAAGAAGCCGGGGGGGCTTGGGAGGCAAAGGGGCCCCCGGGAGGCGCTCTGCTGGCTGGGGATCAGGACATGGGAGGAGGAGCATGTTGAGCCCAGGATGAAGAAGAGCAAAAGGGAAAAGAGGGGGAGCACTGGGGAAAACGGGGGGCTCTGCGGCCTCCCGCTTCTCCTCCCTCTTTGGTCCTGCTCAGACAACAGTGGCCTCAAAACCCCCCAGCTCTGCTTTCCTTTCACGATCGCCGGAGGGGAAGAAGCCCTGGAGCTGCCTGCCACAAGACCACCCTGACCTCGGCCCCGTCTCGGGGCCCGGGCAGACACCTCAGCTTTGGGGGCCCCCCACCAGGAAACCGAGGCCCCCCGTGGGGGTGCAAAGACAAATTGACTGGGCACTGGGGCTGGGAGCCTCTCGTCTGACCTCACCTGCTCATTTTCTCCTCCCTTCTGCAAATCACCCCTCCCTCCTCCCTCCGTCCATCCATTCGCCCGTCTGTCCATCCGTCCATCCTTTCCCTCCGTCCATCAGTTCATCGTATCCATCCATCATCCATCCATCCTTCCAGGTATCTTCTGTTTGAAAGCTGCTTCCATGACTTTCTGGTGAATCCCGGGGGGTGGGGTCCCTTTGCCTGCTACATGTGTTTCCACTCTTCTGTCTCGGCTTTTGCAAGACAGGTCAAACACTTTGAACAAAAATAAATTCAAGCAACAGGGGGTTTTCCATGGGGAAGGGGTATGGAGCTCTTCCCCACACCGCCCCAAGGGTGTGTGTGTGTGTGTCTTTTGTGTTGTGTGTGTGTGTGTGTGTGTGTGTGTGTGTGTTAGTGTCCCTGACGTGTGGACCTCACCCTTCACCGATCCACTTCAGGGTGTGCTGTGGGCGCTAGCCGCGGCGTCCGGTGCACCAAGCATCTGGGACAGCCAGGTCGCTGGCCTCCTCATCCCAGACCGCTGCTCCCCGGGCCTGCAGCTAGGAGGAGTTGACCCCTCTCAGTGTGTGTCCAGGTGGTGGTCCCCCCGCCACCCACCCCGCCCCAGAGGGCCTGGCTTCTGGCCAGGGCTGCAGTGGGCTGGGTGAGGGCAGAAAGGGTCCCCGGGTTGGGGAGGTCCCCCAAACTGGTAAAAACTTGTCCCGCCAGCCCTCAAAAAAAGGGGGCCCCGGCTCTGTCTGAAGGAAGTAGGCCAAGCCGGCCAAGGAAAGGCTGGCAGGGTCCCCGGGGTCCCCAAACCCCCGGGCCAGCAGCTGGCGGGAGGACAGGAGCGGGGAGGACCCAGGGGGGCCCCGGGGGAAAGGGGGTCGGATGGGGCCTAAGGACTCACAGGTGGGGGGGCAGAAAGGGTGTTCACGCACCGTGTGGCGATCTGACAGCCTGCGTGAGGGCAGAGACTTGGGAGCAGCAGGCCCACCCGATTAGAGGGGCTCAAGGCGGCTTAGGCGTGGAGCCTGGGACCGGGCTCCACCGTGGCAGAGAGCAGGACCCCTTTTATGTCCGCTGCCCACACGTCTTCCTGGCCGGCTCAGGAAACCCCCCTGAGCTCCATGGGGCGGCGTGCGAGGGGCAGCCACGCCATGCAGCGTCCCTCGGGCCCGTGGAGCCGAGGAGGCCGGGGGTCACCCTCGATCCCCCCACCACCCAGTTTGGCTGGGGGCTCTCTAAGGGAGGCTAAGGAAGGCCTGCCAGACAGGCCAATCCAGCCCTCGGGCGACTCAGCTCTCCTGAGCAGAGCAGACCAGACCACTGCTGCCTAGGGCAGGAACCGATTGCCAGCCGCCCCCCACCACCACCACCACCACCACCACCACCACCACCACCCCCAGCTGCCTGGGTGCCCGGGACCCTCTTCACACTTTTTGGCTGACAAAAGGGCTCCCCGAGCTGCCCATCTGCTGATGGCCAGTTCAGCTGAGTACAACAGCCCAGCTGAGGGCAGGAAGGTTTGGCCAGGAACCTCCTCTCTCGTCCCCATGGGAGGCTGGGTGAGACACCAAAAGGGGCTTTCCCAAGGGAGAGAGCAGGGTTAGTTGCAGGACCGGGAGGTGGAGAAACAGCGCAACAGGAGGCCGGCAGCAGAAGGAAGGGCAGCTCTAGCAACAGCCAAGGGGCGCCCGCAGAGGAACTTAGGAAACAGCAGCAGCAGCAGCAGCAGCAGCAGCAACAACAGGGCAGTGGCAGATTCTCCCCCTGGGCCCTGCAGTAGGAGAAAGGTGAAGCCAGGTGGACAGTCTACAGTACACCCCGTATCTCCACAGTGTCTCCTCCCAGCATGCACTGGGGACAGGAGGGGCGAACCCAGGACCCAGGGCAGGAAAGGACCTGGGGGGGGGAGGGTGTGTGGGAAAGGGGGGGCTCCTGCAGAGCCAGGGGGCACAGGGCCCCCCCCCTCCCGACCTCCCCTCCGTCCCCCGGCCCTCAATCCTCCAAGTGATGCAGGAAGGAACAGCGACTAAAGGGAAAGGGGATCCCGGCCCAGCCAGGGGTGGTGCAAAGGAAAAACACACCCCAGGCTGCTTGGTCAGCTTCCAAAATGTGGGCCCTGGGACTTCTTTCCACAGCCAGCTGAAGTAACATCCACCCCGGGGTTTTGGGGAAGGGCCCTTTTTGGGTTTTGGGAAAGGGAAAGGGGAAAACCCAACCCGCCGACCCCCCCCCTTCCCCCATCCACCCCCCAACCACCCCAACCACCCACCCACCCAACCGACCCCCAAAAAACTCTCTGACGACTCCGTGTTCAAAGTCCTGTTAGCCGGGCCCGGTCCCCGGGTTTGCCGCGACCAATGAGGGGTTTTGATGTGGCAGCGGTCCCCCTTTCCCTCGGGGCGATCGCTCCCTCCTTCACCGACTTTCTTCCTCTGGTCGCTGGGGGCACTCTGGAGATGCAAAGGGCCGGGAAAGGGACCGTTCCAAACTGCCGCTCGCCTCAACCGGCAAAGTCTGAGAAGGAACCTTGTTCCCCTTTTAAAAGAGGGAAAGAAGGAGGAAAAAAAAGAGGGGGAGGTCTCCCCTTTTCCCCCCAGCTCAGGGGCTGCCCCCGGCAAAAGGGGGACCCCCAAAGGGGAACAAGCCAGAGCCCAAAGGAGGTGGAGAAAAAGGACCCCCGGGGGGGCAGGGCAGGGCAGGGCAGGGCCCCCTCAAGACCGGGCGAAGGAGGGGTTTGGGGCGGGGGGAAAGGTTCCGTCTTGGCACCTTTCTGGGCAAGGGGGCTGCCAGCCCCCAGGTGGGGGGAAGGGGTCAGAGCGGCCTTTGTGAGGAGAAGGCGTGGCCTGGGATTTTGGGGTGTGTGTGTGTGTGTGTGTGTGTGTGGGGTGTAGGTGTGTAGGTGTGTAGGTGTGTTTGGAGGGGGTGGGGGCGGGGGGGGGGTTGCTTGGTGGTGGGAGGGGGGGGGGAGGGAGGGGGAGGGGGGGGCGAAGGTAGAAAAGAAAGCTTTGGGGGGGGTGTGAGAGTCGGGGAGGAGTGGACTGAGGAGGTGGAGAGGGTAGGGAAAGGGGGGGCGAGGAGGAGGCGGGGCCCGGAGGGAAGGGCAGAAGCAAAAAGGGGGGGGTGAGGGGTTGGAAAAGTGGGGCAAGGCAGAAGGGGGTTCCCGGGGGCCAAGCAAAAACTTTTAGAGGCTGGCCTCGAACTCGTGATCCTCCTGCCTCTGCCTCCTTCAGCAAATCCCACCGGTGTGCGCCACCACAACCGGCGAGGCCGCCAAAAAAAGCCCCCACTCGAAACTACCGCGCCCTGACGACCCCACCCCCCGCCCCCGGGCCCCCTTCCGACAGCCTTCGCCTCCTCTCGCACCCACCCCGAGCCCCCCCCCGCCCCGGGCCCCCCGCCGCCGCCCCGGCCGCCGCCGCCGCCGCACCTCCCGCTTCTGCGCTCAATGCCCCCGCCCCCCCCCGGGGGGCCCGGGGCGCAGACGACCCCCGCCCCGCTCCCTCGCCCTCACCCCGCCGCCCCCCGCCGCCGCCCGCCGCCGCCGCCCCCTGCCGCCGCCCGCCGCCCGGACACTGGCCTTTCTCCTCTCCCTCCCCTTCCCCCTCCCCCCCTCCCCCCCCCTCGCCTGCCCCCCTAGGGGCCCCTCCGTCCCCAACCCTCCCGCCACCCTGCAGCACCTCGGCCCCCCAGCGCCCCCTTTTCCTCGCTGCTCCCCCCTGCTCCCCCCTCTCTTGCCCCCCCACCCACCCCCGCGGCCCCCCTTCCGGCCCCAGGGGAGCACCCGGCCCTTCCCCACGCGCCGACGCTGCTGCGGGGCCCGCACCTTGGCCCCTTTTTCGCCCGCCCGGGGGAACCCGCACGACCTCAAACTCCCCTCCACCGTCGCTGCCCCTTTTTCTCCACCGGCCCTCTGCCTGACAGTTGCTACTTCTCCCCTCCTCAAGGGGGGGGCCCGCAGGCTCAGCAGGGCACCCCTTCCCAGCCTAGGGCTTCCTCGGCCACCCGCGGCTTCAAGTGCCCGGGCCGTCATGTGTTTGCCACGGCTGCCAGGGACCTCTTTCGGGCTGAAGCAGTGGGTGCCCTGGACCTGGACCTGGACCTGGACCTGGACCACACCACACCACACCCCTAGCTAAGGATGGCCACCAGAGCCAGCACCCTGTGACACCCTATGGAGAGCCTGGCTCCGCTCACCCCACCCCTTCCCCCTACCTACAGCTCCTCCCTCCGGCGACCGACCCTCTCCCTCACAGGTAAGCAAGCACCAAGAGCTGAGAGGTTGCTGTGGGAGACCGCAGAGGAAGGCCACATGACAAGGACGAGACCCGGCCCGACCCGAGCAAGCCCGCAGACACCCGTCACCCAGCAGTGACTTTCACCACCGGCTTCAAGCCCTGTCTGGACGCAAGCACCCCCAGAACCTCCTCCCCAGCACCACCGTGCCCTCCCTGCCCTCCCGAACACATCCAGTGATTTCAACTGCCGCTCCAACCCGGACTCGGACCGAGGACACCTGGACAGTCAGGATGACCGTTTTGGCAGAAAACAGAAGGACAAAGGCAAGTC